>WEDG01004616.1:0-273248 GCA_017591395.1 Schistocephalus solidus
TCATCGTACCATTACGCAGCTATCAATTAACCTGTTTCCCTGATTGTCTTTAAGACAAGGAACGCAGTCGCGATTTCGTTTTGCCTTAGTCCTAATGAAAAAAATACCTCTGAGACCGGGGACTCCCCCTGCTGTTCGCTCGATTTGAAGGTCTCTCTGAAGTTTGTTTTCCAAAATTACCTTTAAAGGCCTTGATTTATTTCTTAGAAAGTATGTGTTATCTTTACTATTTAGTCAGAAAAGTTTAAAAACCCTAATTTTTTCACCCTCTCTTATTATTTCACTCAAACACTCTTGCAAGGCCATGATATCATCATTTATTCTACACCTGGGGATTTCGTTGGTTGATTCACGAATCCCATGGACGATTATGCATTGTGACCTGTCCACAGCACCTCTATCCAGGGGTTCTGTTGAATAATTTGCCTGGCTGATGTTGGGGCTTCCCCAATACTGGCTTCAACGTCTTTGGCTTGGGGAGGTATAACCGCTGTGGGTCCACTTTGTGTCATCCTTAAGGTGGACAACAGCTCCTCTATATTTGCCTCTGATGAAGTGCGCGGGGCCTGGAGACTATTTTCGTTAATCATTATCTGTCGTGTTTCGTTTAGCTCGTTCATTGTTATATTTTGATAAATTTCATTTTGTACCTTCGATTGCTTTTCTGACGAGTTTGACATCATCTCCTTCGGATTTTTGGTACCCGTCCCTGTGGTCTTACCTTTCGCCTTTTTCTTATTCTTCAGTGTTACTGGATGCTCTGCGTCACTACTCTAGATACCACGTTTTTTATATTTGGGGATTTGTTGTGTAGGTTGCCTCGTGCTCTACGCCGTGTTATCCTATGCGTTGATGCTGGCAATCGATCCTCTGAAACGAGGGTCTGCTGTATAAAATTCTTCATAATCTTGATTTCTTCCTCCAGTTGATTTAACTTAGAGGCTACCGTTTGACAACCGTCACAATAGTTTTCCTGGTACTTTGGCTGTAACCAATTTAAAAGGCTTTAAGAGCGCCTCTCCGAGCGTGCCACGATGGCGAAGTCGGGTAGGCGTTGGTCTTGTAGGAGTGGGGTTGCCGGTTCAATTCATTCAAGGACAACACAATGCTTGGGATACCGTCAAATGTAAGGCTGTAAGTTATAAAGAAAATGCGAATTAAACCCAGCACGCTCTATTGCAATGTCAGTCGCATTGGGTTCAATTGGGAGGGCAAGTTACGGCCTCTGTTATTGCGTGTAAAGACTATGTCCTCCAGGTGAGCATAAATTAAAACTGGAAAAAAACAAACACGGTTCAAATATTTTACCGATTATTGATATAAACGTTGGCTCAGTTTAATAATCTTCGCTGAGTTTTGGGCTAAACACCGATGTTCAGCAATAAAATATTCTGTTTGACTGCCTTGCGCAAATACTTGGTTTGGTTAATTGATTGCAGTCTTTCTTAAGTGGTTTGTAGGCTGTACCCTTTTTCTGCTGGCCACATCATGTCCTGGTATGATCGCGAATACAAGTATTCGCTTTATTCAAAAATTTGCCCTCAATGTTCTGAAGCAGGGCGTGCTTCCGAAACATGTTGCTTTTATTATGGATGGTAATCGTAGGTTCGCGGCCAACCGAGGACTACTGAAATCGGAAGGTCATCGGTATGGTTTTTCCAAACTAACAGAGGTAGCAACCCATAAAGCACATTTTTCTTCAGACGATCACGTGGTGTCATGATTTAGGAATAACTGAAGTATCTGTTTACGCGTTTAGTATTGAAAACTTCAAACGTCCTGAATCAGAAGTTAATTTCTTAATGAATCTAGCCGCTGAAAAATTTCAGGAATTCATTGACAAAAAGTAAGCCTTTATATTTTCCGTTAGTTTTTTCGTATTTTTGTGGCAATGCAACCAATCATGAAGGTCATCCTGACTTTGTAAACACGCAGCTACATGGTTAATTCTACGAATGCTTTCACATTTACCGAGGATTTGATGTATTTGCCTCCATTATACGCAAATAAATACATTTCGACAGCCGTGCTCCAACCAGGTGTTAATAGCCGTGGTTTCAGCAGATTTTCACTGACGCGACTCACACTCGTCACGAGTACGGTTGAATTGTTCGGCTAACCTAAAGTACGCCAGTTATTGTCAGTATCGAATGTAATCATAGTCAACATCGTCCGTTCGCCGTCCTTAAATTTGCCCATTTTTTAAATTCACATCTTTCTAGTTAGATCCACGAGGAAGCCAAAGACCCCAACACATTTCAAGCTGTCGAAATTCCATAACTAAAAGTAAATCAATCGTGACTTATGCTATAATATTTGCCGCCACCGATAAGGTGGATTCCAGGTAAAGGGTCTCGTAGTCAGTAGGATCGTCTTTTTTGAAAGACAAAAATAAACGACGATTCCTGAGTATTAAGGCTTCTTGCACTGACAACAAAGAGCCTTATCATATGAGCATGTGCATAGTTCCCTGGACATTTTTAGACTTCCCTTGGTTTGGTTGCTGAATTTGGTCGATATGGTTTTAAAATCAGTTTAAATGATCGGGCTCAATTTGCTTATTTCACGATAATCGGTGTTACTACTTTACAATTAAATGTATCCTAGGTTTAATAAGTATATCAGATGTTCGCGAATGAAGATTAATATTTGAATTCAACGTTTTTATTCAACTAGAAAAGGAGTGTTAGAAAGCTTGGACCATTTGTTTATCTTCCTGATCTTTTAAACTTGTACAGGAGAAATAGCAGAGCAGATGATTTATAGGACTAATCAATCAGCGATCGCTTCTGCGTCCATACAAAGTAGTCTTTATGCAGATGTCCGACGTGGCTGTACTGTCACAACTCAGTCGCCCTGAAGTATTTAATCCATGATAATTAGGTATGACTTTATAACTTCATCCTTTTAGTCGTATTTACATAACAAGACTATTCATTTAGTCAGAATCGCTACCGGTCAGATCAATCACAATTAATAGCCCAGTTTTGTCCTTGCTCGACTACGTAGGTACCATGACCTTGTGTCGGGCCTAGATGAAGGCGAAATCATCTGTAAGTTTGCTCAGTATTATCCGATCCTAACTAGTGGCGACGCCGGTGGGGCTAATTTAAAACGTAAACGAAGGTTGTGATATCTGACCTCGACCTCATTCCCAACTGCCGTCCGAATGGTTAGTAAGCCATTTAAAATATATTCAACGGGTGTTTTGCAGTTTAATTCTATAATACATAGTCTTCGGGATTGTCTACTACGCTCGACTCACCGCTTTTGGTTGCAGATGTCCATTTTGCCTTTTTTTATCTTCCTTGGCTTTGTACACAGTGATGAGCTTACTGAACGCGGCGTGTGCGTCCGAGTTATTGGCAACCTCTCATTGCTTCCCCCGGTCGTGCGGCGTCTCGCAGCCCAGGTCATGCTGCTGACAAGGCACAACACTAAGTAAGTGACTACATTCAGTATTTGTGTCTATTTAGTAATTGTTATCGGGTATGCAAAAAACGCATTCCATTTCACTACGACGTTCTTTGAATTTTTTCACCTAGCTTTTTTATGGAACGCCAGTCTCTAGTAAACGCAATCAGCTCCACACCATTAAGATATACACCACATTCGAATTGCCCTGCAGTCTTTCTGTTATTGCCGAAAATCTTGGCTTCCTCAAAATTCACGTGCTCTCTGAACCAGCCTCTTCAATCCTATGTTCTTCAAATCTCTAAATTTAATGGTTTCAGGGCTACGCTAAACATTCTTTTGGCCTACGCAACCCGCGATGAATTGACGCATGCTGCTGAGTCAATCCGTCTTGGCGTCCAGGAGGGTGTCCTCCTCGAAAGGTTAGCTAGTGCTATTTTATTTTGCTTTTAATGTTTTTATTTTCCCTCTCAATTGGTGATACCTAATTTAACCACATAGTTTTCCCACCGTACTCCACCCTCTTGGCATAACCTCACATTGCACGCTTATTTCCTGCTTTCCAGGATTTCAGAAAATGCATCGTCATACTTTTTGGGTACCTAATGCAACATAATGCTGTCTATCGGGAAGTTTGTACTGGACATATATCGCTGGCATTTTCTGCCAGATAAGATAACTTCTCGCTTAATACAATAGTATTTGATAATCCATCCGCAGTGAACTGTTATACGTAACAGTTTTGTATCAGACTCGCGCGCTGACCATGTTTTGAGGTCATTGAAGTATCTTACTTGTGTTTTATCCAAATAAAAGCCGATATCCATTACATTAGGCGTCAATGTTGGGGGCTCATTAGCAAGTGCTTGGTATGTCAGGTGTTTCTGGCAGGCCAGTTGATAGAATTCTCCTTCCGATTCTAGTTGTGAAGTGCTCATGTATGGTACACTCAACACTATATATATATTTTGATCGGGAATATTAACTATGGTAAGTAGGCGCCCTTCGATCGGTTACAGGACTCACTCGTCCCGTTGTGCCTTTGGGCTATCTCTCAAGCCTCGCCACCAGCCGCAAGGCAGCTAAGGACATAGGCAGAATAACATGACCGACAAAGACAAGGGAGACTGGAATGGCTATTTCTGGCTTATTAGCCGTCATCAGCCAGCCATACCCAACCCCAGGCGCTGCGGCGCCGAGGCTCGAACTCGGTAGGTATATATATAATGGTAGAGAGGCGCTCACCGATCGTTTGCAAGACTCGCTCGTCCCATAGTGTCTATGTTGGTTATGGAGCGTGTAAGCGAGCCGTTTAGCCTTATCAACCCCTGTGCATTTGTATGCCTCCGATCGTCTTGCTTTTGTTCAGTCATCAGAGCACGATGTGTGTGTGGGAATAGGGAATGCCATTGATTCATTTTGTTACCTCAAAATGTTTTTAAACATGTGAACTGAATAGCTTGATAATTACTTTCTTTCTCAAGCAAGCCCCTGATATACCAACGTTTCTGTTTCTCTGTAATTCAGTGACATTTCTCCTGATGTTATCTCACGTTGCTGCTATCTTCGTGCCTCCCAGCCCGTGGATATCATAGTGCGCACATCCGGCGAGGTTCGTCTGAGCGACTTTATGGTCTGGCAGGCCGTGGAGTCCTCTGCCGTTTTCTACTTTTTCAAGACCTTCTGGCCTACTTTTACATTCTGGCATCTGGCGGCAGCTATTCTGCGGTTCCAATTCAACCGCATGGTGCTGCGGACTGTAAGTATTTGGCATACTACTACTGCTACTACTACTGTTACTACTACTACTACTACTACTACTACTACTACTACTACTACTACTACTACTACTACTACTACTACTACTACTACTACTACTACTACTACTACTACTACTACTACTACTACTGCTACTACTACTAATACTACTACTACTACTACTACTACTACTACTACTACTACTACTACTACTACTACTACTACTACTACTACTTCTACTACTACTACTACTACTACTACTACTATTACCACCACTTACTTGTACTTGTTTTGATTACGATCATGCCTGATCCAGCCAGCCTAGATGATGTCACGTATTATGCCTCTCCACGCGTGACGATTCGTGGCAGCAGGCGTGGATGTGTCAACCCATTTTTTTTCCAGTGATGGACGCCGAATATTAAAGGTTCAGGCACCACCTCCATGTCTTGCCGAACCGTGTCGAGCCAGGTTTTTAGTTGACCTCCTCTTCAACGCCTCCAAATGGGCAACGGCGCCGGATCGAAAGCAGTAGTACTCAGCTCTTGAGGCGGGTGACAGAGAGCGTGCCCAATCAACCTCAGTCGTTTTTCTTGGATGGCCTGAGATACCCTGGCGATATTGTCGCAGCGAGTGCGAACTGCCTAGTTTTTAGACGTAGTCAGTGTACTTCACTCGAAGGTTGGTCTTCAGGCAGCGATGAGCAAATACCTCAAGTCTTCGCTCCTCTTCGACGCTCACAGCGCAGCTTTCACAACCGTAGAGAAGGACCGATCGGGCGTATATACGGTACTTATTCCATTATTCACTACATGGACTCACGATGGACGGGATCGAACGCAGTGGCGTAGTCAATAAAGCAGACGATCGTCGGCTGTTGATAGCCATGGTGGAATTCCAACATGTGCCTCAGAGCGAAAATTTGGTTAACGCATCCACGCCCAGCTCGGAACCCGACTTGGTTGGGCATCGTCCTAGCGTCACGTACAGACTGGAACCATCTGAGAAGGATAATAGTGAAGACTTTTGCAGCACAGTCGCTGAGGCTTATGCTGTGGTAGTTCTCACTTTGTTTTATCTCCCTTCTTGAAGACAGACAATGAAATGCCCGAATCCCAGTCATTGGGAACTATTTCGTCTCTTCACACTTGCTCAATCACCTCATGAAGGCAGGGCGCCATTGTCGATACAGGCCTTGTAGATTTCTGTAGGTCCTCTCCGTTCGCCTTGTTATGCAGCCTCTGTATCGCATCTGCACCTTCTACTTCGGAAAGGTGGTCACACGACACTGCATAGGCTGGAGATGGATGACAATCGGGTGCAGAGGAGAACGAGGGTGCGATTTTTTGCTCATCAAAGTTGAGGAGGTGCTCGAAGTGCTCATGTCAGCGATTGACCTGGATCGAGTTGTCAGCAATACAACCACCATTCACGTCGCAAACAGAGCCACTAAACGTCGAGGACTTACCACTAACTTGGCGGATAATTTGGTAGAATTTGCAAATGGCACCGACGTTTGAGGCCTGTTACATGGACGTCGCTATTCCAGACCAATATTTCTGCCGGTCATCCCTAGCTAATTTTTCTGTAATGTTGCGGAGTTGGCCGAAGGAAGCATCGTTGTGGGACTTGACTGGAGCCTTCTGGGCAGATAACTGCAGGATTAGCCCACTGATCCAGTTACTGCGGCGCCACTGGGTGAATCCGAGAATTTTCTCAACTGCTCCATAGACGGATGTCTTCATTGATGACCATTGGTCAATGCCTTCTCTGTCGGCTCGGATCGTAAAATGGTTCCGGATTTTTAAGTGCAGGGCCTCTGCAGTGCTGGGTTACCGGATTTTTTTGACATCGAGACGTCTTGCACGTGGCATTTTAGGTGCAGATAAGAGGTGAACTTTCAAACGTGTTCGACCGATAACACGGTCAGACCCGTGGACGTTACCAGTTTCGGCACCACTCATGGCTCTGCTATCGTGAACTTAGCTACGGAACCTTGAAACAACTAGAACGTAGTCGAGCTGGCTTGTGGTATGATCGTCGTTTGAATACAAAGTCAGCAGGTGACAACAAGTTGGTTCTGATCAGCAAAATTCGCCATACTCTCACCATTATCACATCGAGAACCAAGCCCAAACCGACCAATAAGGTGACTGTTTGACAAGTCCCCGGTTCCCGTCCTACCATTCCAGTTCCCCGAAACAATCAAAAAATCACGTCGAGAGAGTCTTTCTACTATCTGCAGCTGTAAGTAGAAGGCCTCGTTATCGTGCTGTCTGGCAACTGATGCTGATGCGTCAACGGAGATGACAGAGTTGTTGGTAAAGTAACTTTTCAGTGGCGCCTAAGCCATTCAATCATTGACTCGTTCCCATGCAAGTAGTGCACAGTTTGCTTGTTCTGAGAGTGCAATAGCCACACCATGTCTACCAGACGAGTCACGTGGGCCGCTATAGTACAGGGTGAAGTTGGAATTGACTCCTGGGATCATCATTTCTCTTGCACCTGAGTCGGAGATTCGAACTTCAGACAGGCAGCAGACATCCACGTAGTACTGATAAAGAATGCGTGCCGTCCGACCTTGGGTACCTGGGTCCAGAAAAGTTCGCACATTCCAGCATCCAAGGCCAAGAGTATAATATTCGCTCGCACCACTGGACCAGGGTTGTGGTGCGCGTCGGTTCCCGCGGACGCTGTAACATTGATCGTTGTACTGTAATCGGACATTTTTCATGAGGTTTCCTAGGGATTTTGGATGCAGGCGGGTCCCCAATACGCGCTTGGCTTGTTTGTTCGAGGTTATCTCCTCTAGAACCTAACCACAAGGCAGCGATGGCAAGCAAATTTGTATAATGGCGATTCACGGTCGCCACGTCACAGTGCTGTCGTAGGGATTTGCGGCATTTTACAAGGCAGTCGGCGTGCCAGATCTCAGCTCTGCACGCCCTGGTACCACCACCACCATCATCACAACCCCCACTTCTACTACTACTACTACTACTACTACTACTACTACTACTACTACTACTACTACTACTACTACTACTACTACTAATAATAATAATAATAATAATAATACTTACTACAGTAAATTCTACTCTTTCTAGTTTGTACTTATCAATATTTCTGTCTGTTGGAAGCCTTCTAATCTACGAGAATTATCGCGTCTTGACAATTTAGGAACCAGATTGATTGTTTTGAAAGCAGTTAAGCTCTCAATTCAAACTGGGTTGAGCTCACCCCTTTACTTTTCTAATGTCCTGTTAGTCCGTTCGGGTTAAACCGACTGGTGATTGCAGTGAAAGCAGGGATTAAGGTGACCTAAACTGGTCTAATGATAGCTGGGCTTTGCTTTTACGCACTTATTGCATTCCGTAAGAGCCACATCCTGGAAGACCCGATTTTCGTAGGATTACTAAGTCATCCGATCAGCTGTAAGCCTTTCAAGCTAGTAATTTTAGTGGGCCGTGGTCAGCCGGCTGCATGCTGTAGGTTGATTGCCTTTCAGGTGATCTCTTATTCGGACGTCTCCCGCATAATTTACTAACCACCACACCACTGCCGTTATCGTTCTTGTCCTACCACTACCCATTTGTGACAAATTGCATTTTCCTTCTCCCTCTTTGTCCAATAGCCGTCCGATTCTTCTGCTACGCATACCCCAAATAATGTCCCCTACTTTGATTCCATGGGCAAGTCAAACTTTGGGACCGCTAAGCGCCTCACAGCCTTCTTCGATCTGGTTGAGGAGAGAGAATTGTCTACTCTGCAGAATCACGCCAACTCATCCCACCCTCTCGGTAGTGATGACAGAACCGATCAATAGCTACACTTTTGCCCATCTCTCTACCCTATTTTTCTTTTCTTCCGGTGGTTTATTTTAATTTCAGCTCCATTTTCGGTTTAACCTGACTCTGTATAATGCATTTCGGACTGTGATTTTTGTAAATAGATTTTTTACAATTTTGCAACGTTGCTTATCGAATGCTAAATGGAGGTACATCCAACTTGGTCAGTTTCAGTTTTACTAAGTGATAGACGAACGCCTTTGAGCTCCCTATTGGTTACAAAGTGGCTAGGGGAGCATCGAAATATTGAGAAGACATTGTTTGCATAATGACGTGGGAGAAGTAAGCAGCCGTCGAGAAGGCTTAAATAATGCACTTAAAGGAATAGTATAATTACATGCAATGAGACTAACTGAAATGCTTGGTGTGCGTGCAGTTTGCACTTGAAGGAATTCACATTGCCGGGAAGAACAACACCCGCAAGCAGAGCATTCCACGCTGCAACCACTCTATTACTGAACAAAAATTTGTGATTATCGTTCCTTGTTTTAACTGTGCGTAATTTTAGGGGATGACCACGCGTTTTAAATTGGTTTCGTATTTCAAGGCCTTTAAGCCTACGCGGTTTTTAGCCCATCTTAGTGTAGAAGACACGTTTATCCGAAATAACGTATGTGTGAACTGTATATTCTCCAACCTTCGGAAATATCTATTTGAATTGAGGTGAATCCGTGGCTTTCACCATTTTACTGCACTCTTGATTATACCACGCTCTGGAGGTTATCCAACGAGCAGCACAAGCTTTGACGTTTGCTCGGCCCCGAAACCAACATCGGTGCCTTTTGACTCTGCTCTCAACAGTGGAAGGACTCGTTACAAAGAGGCTGAGTTGCTTTATACTTCTAAAAAAGTTTGAATATTGAAATATATTGAGCGAACACACCTCTTCCCGATACAGTTGTTTCATTGGAATAGGTTACAGTGCAGACCCATAAATGAATGCAGTCTCATATAGTAACCAGAAGCATAAGGTTGTACTATTCAACTCTACAAGGGAAAAAGCGTTCGTCGCCGGCTGGACTTGAACGCCCGATCTCCCTCCTAAAAGTCGAGTGTCCTAATCGCTCGACCACTGCGTAAAGTTCTGAATACCAAGCCGTTAAAATATACTCTAAGGGGTATAACTCTGTTAACTTGGGCAAACCGTTCACTACTTACTTTCAGTATGTTCTTCCATTAATATTACAATCACTTTCAGTAGCACCTAGCAAAACCCAGGTCACCAGTCGCGAAGGAAGTTGCAGTCTTCCACTAACTGTTTCAGAACCTAACACTAGCGAGGTAACTCCGCTCGCGCATGCACACTGCTATAGTTGTCTTGATCTTGCCACGCGAGTAAGGCGTTTAGAGGAAAGCCTCGACTTTCTCCCAGCGATAATAGCAGTGCTCATAAAGCACATCAAGATGACACCACCAGATGCCGAGTATACAAAGGGTATGGAAACAACTGAGAAATCGGTCTAAGCACACCCGACAGAATGTAACAACAATACTGAACACAACCTCGTGCGGAACCCGAAGTGACAGAGAACAAAGTCCTTGCAACAAACTCCAGACTCGTCTGCAGTACAGTCTAAAGACTGGCAGAGCCAGAGTAGTGCAGCAAAACCATGTATGCCAGTACCTTCCGCAAAACCAGAGTCTAACTAGGCCAGCATACAAGCAGAAGGTGGCCTGGTAAAGGCTGACGTAAGCTCTCAGTTATACTGCACGACAGCGATGATGAGCACACTACGTGAAGGAAAACGAAGCCGGAGGGAAACTTTTAACGAAACGGCGGCTGCACTGAACAACGGACAACGCAGTAAATTAGACGAAAGTACAACCAACACACGGTGGACCGAATCTTTCACAGATTTGGACGTTGCAAGTTCTGTAGCTAGGTTGTCCAGAGTAAGTGAAATGAGTGAACTGAGAACGACAGTACCGTCAGTTGAAATAGTTGATGTGAAAACAACAGGTGCTCGGTTAAATTGCAAGCGATATACAGTTATAACGGGGTCCCAGAATCCACGTAAGCAATTCACAGGGAGAAATTTAAACACGACCTAGGTCTCCTTCAAGAGTATGGTATAGCATTGTTACGAGACGGCGTTTCGATTAGCATTCAAAAAGCATATCGCATAGGGAACGCTCAGCCGTTAATTGGTTAAAACCCTCGATAACGACCCTTAAATATCATTATAGAAAACGGAGCGCAGGCGCAGCTCTTGTTACAAAGGAAGTCGTCTATGCAACCTGCGTTTATTTCAACCAGACTACGAGCCGAGAGAACGAATGTAGATGAATTAAGTGACAGACGAACTGAAAGAGTGAAGGAGCAATGGCGAAACACACCTAAAAACCAACGAGTGGCACATAATTCATATCAAAATAGGATTTCATTGGCCAGGAGCGGTCAGGCTGAATGCTTAACCAATATCAAAATTCCCGCTTTCGCAGCTACTATAAACACTAGTGGTCGCTGTCTCGAAATATAGTAAACCAACTACCAGAGCCTCTTCAAAAAACTCGATGAGCTAAAATCTCTAGCCTCTGAGCAGAAACCGCACATACTTTCATTAACAGAAACGTGGCTAACTGAAGAAGTAGGTCATAGTGAGGTCAGTATCTGGGGCTACCACATGTTCCGTTATATCGGATTTCAACGTAGAGGCGGAGGCCTGACACTTTATATATCCCAGGAGCTTTCTTCCTGTTAGAGGGAAATTTCCGACGTAGTACTACGAAGGTATGTAATAATTTCTTACAAAATTAGAATCAAACAATAACCGGAGCTTAATCTATGCGTTCTCCACCTGCCTCCTAGCTCGAACAGAAAGCAATGACGTGAAACTTCTAAACTCATTCAAATTGATATGACACCAGGATAATTTATTACTCCTGGTTGACTTAAACGCACCTGGCATAGATAGGAAAAGTCCGGCAGTAAAGGCCGCACCAACTTCATTCGTCTTTGAACTACTACAATTGTCCCTGGACGAATACCTCAACCAGCACACAGAGTTCAGAACCCAGCTGAGAGAAGGTCAACGATCAAATTGTTTAGATCTCGTTTTCAGTATAGAAGAAGGCGTCCTAAGGGAAGTGAACTCACAACCGCCACTAGGGTAGAGGCGACCATATTGCTTTTATCTGCATTTGTTCTCTCCTATCTCCACAACCGCAAATAAAGAAGGGCAGGAACAGTTGGAAAGACGATTTGGACGCAATGAGACGCTATGTTTCCGCGTAAACCTGGTTAGTCAATACGACCGACAGCGATGAAACCTGGCAGTATTTCCAAGGGATTAGAGAGCACGTAATTGAAGTCCATGGCCCAATGAAAATAATGAGACCATATGCCCGACCTCCATGGTTCAATCCGACGATAAAAGGAGCATAAAGAAGAAAAAGAGACTGTTAAAAATGGCTTGCATCTTCTAGATCCCATACCATTTGCCGAATACAAAGAGCAAAGAAATGAATGCCGCAAGCAAATACGGAATGATAGAACTGCCTCCGAGCGTCAACTGACAACAGAAGCCACACAGAAGCCCGAAAGGTTTTATGGGTACGTCCGCAGTTGGCGGAAGAAGCATGACGAAATTTAGAGCCTAAAGTATAACCTCTGAAACAGATAAAAGGAAGGACTGCAGAAAGTCCAGCTACTGTGCCAGTTTTTTTCGATCGTCGTTTATGGTGTAATCATTTGATGACAATCCGGAACTTATGATCGACAAAGATACGGCTGTCATTGAAACCGTAGCCTTTAAATTCGAAGAAGTCAGACGGGTCTTCAACCAAATAAAGCCAGATAAGTCTCCTGGCCCGGATGGGATCCCTGGGCTAATACTTAAAGAACTATCGACCGAGCTAGCAATTATTCTTTCATCTTCGATCATTCTTTCGATCAGAATGCTCTGCAAAATAATCTACGCAGACCGCAAACATGGTCCGAAAAATGGCTCCTTGATTTCAATGTGCAAAAGTGTGCCGTTTTCCACCTGCGTCAAACTATTTATCTTCCAACTGATAACGTGAGGGCATATTATCTGAACGACACTCGAATTCCCATCGAATCTTCACAGAAAGACCTCAGTGTTTGCATACAGATCAAGCTTAAGCCATCATTGCAATGCATAAAGACGGTAAATATCGCCATGCGAGTACTGCAAGCTATCAAAAGGGTCTTTGCATCTTTCGATGAAGACCTTTTCGGTAAGGTCTACGGCACCTTCTTCGACCTCAACTACAATAGGGCATACAAGCATGACGGCCATGGCTAGCAAAAGACAAAATGTATCTCGAGAAAGTGCAACGTCGTGCAACAAAGCTAGTATGAGGTCTAAAATACCACCCTTACATAAAAAGACTGGAATGCCTAAATCTATTCCCTCTCTGTTACAGGCAGCAACGCGGTGATCTTATATTAGTTCACAAGATAATACACGGCCTTGAGCAAGGGTAGCGCTGTGAGGACATATTTCGGTGTCACCTGACACCTCATCTTCTCACGAAAATGTCCAGCCTCAACCTCCGCTCTGAATTCTTCACGCAACGGGTAGTAAAATAGTGGAATCATTTCCCGCAGTCAGTCGTGGAGGCGACGTCCCTACAGCTTTTAAAGTGTAGCTTGAATAATTGTGTCCTTTGTTTTCCATCGACGGTCATAACCCGAAGTAATATCACGTCAACTCCAAACGTAAGTTATTTTTAAAAATAATGCTACTTATCAGGGAAATAATTTCTGAAATTATTAAGTGCAGGACATGGAGTGAGGTGATTCGGACACAACTTTCTAGGGCCAGACCGGAAATTTTAATGAATATTTGGGTCGAAGACAATCAACCACTATGAAATAACCACGTAATGCCCATTCTTCAAACAAGTAGTACTACACGTAGTATGAATCTTATATGGCACAGATGTTATGCCGTACTTCCGACAAAGGTACTAGCTCAAAGCCCATACACGTGTTTCGCCGATGTTTCCGCTGCTTCGTGACGCAGCAACGAGGGATTCGGCTCCGCAGTAGATCCTTCAGCGTTCTCTATCCGGTTTCTGGTAAATTAACTCCATATAAAAATCAGGGAAATAATTTCTGAAATTATTAAGTGCAGGATATGAATACTATTTATCTGGTGTAAATTGTTAAGAGTACGTACACAGATGTAGATGACACACCAGAATGTATACAAAAGAGTTTTCAAAGGCGTTGCCTATCACCCTCACCAAATAAACTAAAACAAGTATACTAAAACCACGCGAAGTGGGCACGTTGGCCAAAAAGAAAAAAATCATTGGTAAAAAAGGAACAGCCCAGGCTAATAATAATGCGGAAAGCTAATATGAGATCCCCTCTTAGTTGACTGTAGGAAAGGGGAACGTGGTTGAGGGTTTATAGTCTGTTTTCATAGGACAGTATTCACAGGCCTTTAGTCAGTTTGTCGTCCGCCTCTGGACCTTCTCTAAGACGGTACCGTCCTTGATAGGCCAAGGTCCCCATGCTTGTATGGCGCATTTTAGATGCGGTCGCACGAAGCTTTCAAATATTTTGGAGAAACTATCTTCATCAAACGCCATAAAGGCTGGTCTGCTGAGCTGCCATTTAGACATTGCCGACTTGGCCACCTTCGTGCAGTTCAGTGTTAGTTTGATTGACGATGCAATCCACACACCCAAGTCCTAACCGTCAACCATTTACGGTGGTGTACCATTTAGACAGTAAATCCTCGAACTGGAGACTCCAAAGCTGCCAATTTCAAGAGAGATGCGTGTACTAACGTCGAAGGGCATAAACCAGCGCTTTGAAAAGTCATAGAGCCTATTCAAGTTTAGTTGAGCTGTTCTTCATAGGTCATCCTTCAAGCGTGAAAAGTGAGAAGAAATGTGAGGAATGACAAAATTAAGTGCCAAACATTTAAGAAAACACTGCCTATTATTCACTTTCGAAAACTAAAGAGCATAGAGGGTCACCAAGTTATTTGGGGACTAGCCTAAATTAGTCCGCATATTTGGCCAGGATTTTATCATTTCTATACAAGCTGACAATAGTAGGACTGTCCTTTCAGATCTTTGGGACAATTCCTTCGCTGAACCGGCTGATACGTGTGTCTGCATATGACAATTCCACGTTCTCAGACGTGGAGCAACCCCATTTCTTTCGTAGATTGCATTTGTGGTTGCTGGGCCGTTGCGGGTCCTCCTACTCACAGTGGCGGTTCCGTATCCTGAATTCCAATCCAGACACTCGTTCCAGCCGTATGATCACGAAGGCCGGGCCGCTGGAGCGCGCTGTTCGGATCCTCTAGTTATTGTTACTAAAATCCCGCTGTTGAAACCGAAGGTGTGTTTTTTTGAGTGGGGTGGGGGTGGGGTGGTAACGAATACATAGCGGAAACTGTGTAGTAAACAAAGCGTTTAGAGTTGACAGAGAGTGTAAAGGCGTGCAGTCAAGGACTGGTACGGAACACGTACCATTCCAGGTCGGAAGAACAAGTAGACGCTGACCATACAGTAAATTCCCTATATCATGAAATGTCAGTCGAAATTCTTAAATGTGTTTTCGACTCAAATAAATTACTTGAGGTGAGTTGTCGTATTGATTATCATGCAGCCAATCCCAAGATATTTCAGGCCCGGTAGGATGCCGGCTTTTAAACGAGCACCTTTCTGACTATCTGTAAAAAGTGGCTGATTAATTAGTATGCGTTTTAATCATTGATTTTCGATTCACTTACAAATTCAAATTTATCTTATCGAAAGCGTGCACAAAAATATCATTTCTTTCACTCGGTTGGTAGAAAATTACACCTTCTTCAGACACTATACTTGAAGAAAGGGTATTTTTCAATTTTATAAAGTTTCTAAATTGCTGAATAATTGTGAACCGTACCGGTCATTATACTTGAACTCAAGGTTTCCAACCTACATGCTGTGTATGTTCTGTGTAAGAAAAGAGCACACATTTCTCTACGCTAGGAAGAAGAAGTCACACAGATCTCATCTAATTCTGTAATGGATTTGAATGATGATGTTTACAGTCTAGGTAACATTAATAAATTCAAGGATGCGATGTATTATAAATGAATATTCCAAGACTGTAAAATCTCATCATTAGAAACTTTTTTAAACCGAAGGATACCCTTTTTTCAAATATAAAATTTCAGGAAAACGTGATTTCTTACCGAATGGTACGAAAAGGAATATTTTTGTGCATGTTTTCGATAAAATATATTTGGATTAATAAGAGCATCGAAACTCAATGGGAAAACTACATACTTCCTAAGTAGTCATTTTTTTACCGAGTACGCTTTTGACGGGCAGTCAGAAAGATGCTTGTTCAATAGCCGGCATCCTACTGTAAATAAAATATCTTGGGATTAGGCTGGACGATAATCATTACGACAACCCAACTGAAGTAACTTCTGTGAATCAAAAACTAATTTTAGAATTTCGGTTGACATTTAATAAGATAGGAAATCTACTATAACGTCGTAATATATTCAGACTTGGGGATGCTGGTGTTGCAGATCTCTAACCTATAACAAGGCCTTCGGATATGATAAATGTTCGCTTCCCCAGAATGCCTCATCTGCTACCGATTACGAACTGGCAAGGCTCAGTATCTCATCTGCACGATATCCACTCGAATCTCCATATGAATTCCTGATTTGCAAAAATTAGAGTAGGGTACTCATGGTAACCCTCGCCCACCCACCCCAGGTAGAAGGCGAACTGGTAAGCTTATTCACCCTCTCAAAGACCCAGGTTCAGAGTGCCTGATGCTGCGCGCTATTTATCAGCAGTTCGACAGTCGTGATCCGATAATGTCTACCGTATGCTCCACAGATGGGTGGTGAAGGGACGGTGACTTCCGCCTGAATCATTTTTAAGTAACAGTAGACGTGCCCAACATCTAGCGCACTATCTCTTCCCTTCCCCCGCCTATGCCCGATGTCAAAACATAGTCAAGAAGACCGGAGGCGGAGTCAGGCGCAGATGACTGTATCTCCCACGGAGTGGGAGAGCGGGGTGCGGCATGAGCTTGCGCCTACGCGTGCTCATGTTGGGCATGTGCTTAATGTCCAGAATTTGTTAAGGAACCCCATCCCAGATAATAACACCTGCCACACCCTGATTTGCCCCCGTGTTGGTCCAGCGCATCTACCACGCGGCCTGTTAAGGGTGCACGCTCCATCTATCTGTGATGGACACGGCGTCACAGGAAACGACAATATGATGCTCGCTCGTCCAGGTCATACTTACGAAATTGCCAACAGAAAGTTAGTTTCCCATTCCTCCGCATTGAACGTGGAAACGATGAGAAGGAACAGTCCTAAGGTTACCACCTTGGTAGTACAGCCTTCGCTCCCTCCATCCACATCGAAATTACCTATCAACATGGTTGCTCTCAAGACCTAATGCATTATCGGATAAGTTTTCTTCGCTAATCAGTGTGATTGGGAACCGTTATTTGCCTCTCATTAAGGGTGATGAGCTAGTTGTTTAAAAAACTAGGTGCTCTATTAGGCACCCAATTAACCGTTCTCTGAGCGGCGGCCATACTATCATAAACTGGTTTAGCATGCGCTCGTCAGCACCCGTCCTGCGTGACAGCCATACACATTTAATCCTCTCATGGTAATGTCTGTTCTCTCAGCCTCTACAATTCCCAAATTTTATTTCGTTCTCCGTTTTTTCTTTCAAAATCATATCTTATTTGCTAGACAGCGTCCTTTTAAATATGACTGATCGTTTGATACGTTCTAATTATCTATTGTCTCCAAGTGGCATTAATTTTAAACAGAGAATCTTAAGGACTAATGAGGCGATGGCAACAATTCGACCGTCACTTCCGACGATGTCCACCGTGTGCCCGAGAGCCAGATTGTATTGGGGACGGTGACTTGTGTCTGAATTAGCCTTCAGTGGTAATAGACTTGTGGTGTATCTTCCACACTCTCTCCTTCTTCCCTAGTCTGGACCCGGTGCCAAGACAAAGTCAAGAAGACCGGAGACGGGATCAGGCGTGGATGGTTAGCGCAGCGTGAGCTTGCACATATGCGTGCCAAAACACCCCCATATATGGCTTCGATTGTGGGTGTTCCTCTCCATTAAAACCTTTCGTGTCCTTATCCGGCACCCCTGTTGATTCAGCGCATTTATCGCGTGGCCTTTTGTAGGGGGCACATAATGACTCGTCACAAAGCAGGGTGCTCCCTGTCTTTGCTCTGGGATCATGTAATTTCGGAAAATATATGTCACCAGCCAAAAATAAGTTTGATCATATTTGTAAAAAACGCTTTAGAATAATGCCGGTTAACTAGGAAATCAATCTGCAAAACTGTTCAATTTTGTTGTGAAGTACAGCAGACTTAGGGAATTGAAATTTCGGCCAATTAATTAATTTCATCCATAGAAGTCTCCTTATTTACTTTTCAGATGTTCGCTGTTGAACTCTTCGCGTCCTGGGTCCGATGTTCGTTGTCTTTTGCTTGAGCCGGAGGCATAGTGTGTGATTGGAAGTGCGTCTGATGGTCTGACTGGGTAATTTAAACCCAGCACTCACCCGAATTTAATAGATATTCAGTAATAGATACATTTGCATTGCAGCAGGGATTTGTAGCCTAGTGCTGATCACATAGACCAGGTAACAGAGCAGTGTTGTAACGTACACTTTAATTGATCCAAACAGCTTATTTTGTGATAGTCATGGATGAAGTTGAATTAGCGAAAGATGCACATCCGGATGCATTTATATACTTTTGTCGGCATTTTATTACTACTAAACCAAAATAAGTACACGTGTCGTAATATCTGCAAAGTCAAAAGGATTACTGTCTTGGCGGGAAATTATCGCGTATGAGAATCGTCTTCGAGGAAAAACTAAGCTTAAATCTAAAATATGCTGTCGATTTCCTTGTCACGGACTGGATGTTAAGCCCAAAATATTCCCAGGCAGAAGAAAATGCTAATTTTTAAATCATTGTCTATCTTTGAACGTTCCAAATTACCCAAATCAGTTGAATGGGCTTTTTGATTAGAAAGAGTTGGCCAGAATAGTGCTACACTAAGAAAATGATAATTGACGATTACAATTAAGTTCACTATTAAACAGCAACACAATAGCTTACCGAAGCTCCATCTGATTAAGCTGTCCCACCAATTCTTCTTGGCTAGCTTCCAGTTGACGCGTTGGAGTTACCTGAGCCGGAGACCGTTAATCTTTAAGAAACAAAACAAAAGTCGGTCTCTGCGAACCATAAATCGAAAGATTCACCGGGCGTGGAAGCAGCTCACCTAGGCTGAAAATTATCAGTTGACAGAACATAAATCGTCATGCACAAATGAAATTTGTTGGTATGTCCCGAAATTCGTACCTGCTACAAGTATACCCTACGCACAAGAGCAGAATTTCGGGTACATAATATTTCGCTTTTCAGAGTTGCTGACCGAGCACTTTAGAGCTTCTTGAAAATCTTCTTCAGTGATGTGATAGCCTTCATTCTTTCCACAACATTTACCAACCATAGGGGTGTCCAGGTTGGGAAAGGCGTTATTTTGGGCCTCAATTTTGTCGAAAATATCTTAACACGTTGGAAGTCGTCCAATGGACGCATAACCATTGTCCTCAACAGATTTATCCAAAAACCGAACGTTGGGAAAACTAAGCTCCCATTTCACGGCCTCAAATTGCAACCATTGTCCCCCACTTCGATGGCCAGGGGCTGAATGTGGTGGAATATTCTTCACTGCAGTTACTAAACTAATGGTGGACGAATTTCGGAAGACTAGCTGCGCTGAATAACTAGTACGCAACAAATGGTGTCGACCCTGAAATTACATGTTGCGCTGTGCAGGTGAGCGCAGAGCAGAGAATTTTGTGCAGGAGATAGTGATGAAGGGCTTTCCACTCTACATTTACAAAGGTGGAGCTGTCCGCGCAGCTGATCTAGGACTACCGAGGTATTTGACAACTGTGGCATCCATCCGGTTCACAGACACTTCTCAAAGTTTTAAATCGACTGCTGGGCGTTAAGAGCTGTTATTGATGCAACAAAGAGTTATCAGCTCTGAAAGTTCGGTTATACATTCTGTTAACCATCAACGACCATTGTGCTATAGTTTTTATTTGTATAAATTTGTGTACAGCTGCTCCCTTTGCTATGCGTTTTTAAACGTTGTACTAATGCAGTTTTATTCAAGTCGGCGTTTATAAATCCCAACGAAAAATTCTCTACCAATAGAAGAAAAGAGGAAGGTTTCAGGAAGCAATTCAGAAGATGCGATCGCCTGAACAAGACGTTTATTGGTTTATTGTTTGCACTGTCACTCAAACTGGCATCATTAGAGGCAACTGACTCCGTCAGTGACTGCGTTTTATTGGGGATTCAAGTATAGACCAGAAGCATCCGACAATACACTTATTGCTACAACGATCAGGTCTTCTTCTTGTGAGTTCCTCCATCGATCACACTAAAAATAACTTGTGCAACTAGTTAAAAGCTAAATGTCCCTCGCCTGATCCCTTCATTTATGGAGGCGTCTGTAGCACCGAGAGAACTACTGGCAAGAAAGTTAAGCTTGATTTAATACAACACCTAAGTTAGCGTTTTATTGGGTTATTGATCATTGTTACTCGCTAAACACAGAACAGGGAGGTCATATGCAAGATGACATCTCTGTCCCTCTATCTGACTCAGCACCACCGTCGTGGAGGCCAATTAGAAAGGAGGATGAATATGGGTAATTAGGTCTGGAGAGCGTATTGGAGCGTGGCAGCCTGCAGTGGTCGTAATGGTAAGCTGTGGGTATAGCTAACTTTCTTATGCCTGGGTCACACTGATTCGTGATGTTACTGCCTTTAGAGTTGACTAAGTCAGCCTCTACGCCTAAAGGCAGTAAGGCGGAAGTTGCACAGTTATATAAATGTGGGTCGTAATAAAAAATTACGCTTTTACTTTTCTGTTTATAAACGACAAATAAATTTACGTTGCGAATCCTCATCTTGGCATGTACCACCTCTTACTTAGCAATAGTTGCTGCTCACTCATCGCAATAACTTATGAAAGTTTGTACACTGTACTAGAAAGAGACTACCCCTGTCAGCATTGCGCAACGGTACTTCATGCCGAACTGCGTTATAGTTTAAAAAAACTTGCGAAGCATCAACTGCACTCTCTCCTTCTGTTCTGGACATACATCTACTTCGACCAAGCTCTGTGTACGGGGGAGGGGGTTGGGAGACATCAAACAAATGTGGGATCTATCATTGTGTTCTTCCGTATGATGTGAGAGCTTTTGGTTCTGGAAAGCCAGAGCGATCAGATTATGGATATTCCTATTAGAATTAATACCCTACTGGATCGGTCAATAACCGACTTAGAGAGTTTTTAATGGATTCAGTCCAAAAAGTTACAGATTCCTAGGTTAGATTTTGTCTGTAGGCCATCAGCGCAGTTTTCACTCCCGAACTGTGCCCCTAGAATGGGCTACGTGGTAGATGAGCTGAATTAAAACGTGGCCAGATCAGGGCCTGACAGGTGTTAGTGGAAATACGAACCCCAAACAAATGTGGCAAACGGGGTCAGGGGGTTAGGTGGCACGCTTAGTCACAAGTTCACGCCATACCAGTCACCTGCGTCTTCTCCCACCTCCGGTCTTCTTGACTCTCTCATGACAACGGACTCATGTCGGTGAAGGAGAAGAGAGTGCGGTAGATTCTGCATACGCCTACTGTGACTGTAAAATGATAGGGAGAGCGCCGTTTTCTTTTAAAATACCAGCCATTTCTACAAAGCAAGCCTACACAGTATTACCAAAGGTAAGCGAAAATGGGCGGTCCCGTTACTTTTGAACTCTGCTACGACCTGATCTCCTTCAAGGACGGGCAGTGTAATAAGTATATGGCGTTTCTGGTTGGCAAATAAGGAAATAAAAAGCAGTTGCAGTTTACCGAATAGTCCAGTTGCCGCGTTAACAAAGAAGAATGAATATGATAGAAAGCAGAGCGTTAAGTGGTTGTCCCAATCGAGGAGTTCAAAGCCATAGTGTGTAGCTCGCCCAATCATGTATGCTTGCCTCTCTTTTTATAGGCATCGGGTATTTGGATAAGCATATTCGGTTGTCCTTTCGAGCATCCTGGATGGCTAAAATGATTAATGGGCAAGATTGCAGCCCAACTCAGAGAATAAAGTATGTCAGAGAGTAAGATGTGACCGTATTGTGCTCGTTAGCGTAGCATTAATTGCCGGATTGGTATGGTCAACCACTATAGTTCGTTGTCCGTTGGAGGACCGCATTATCGGGTCAAGGGGCAACTTTCCAGGCGCCGACTGTTAAGACGCACCATTAGTTTCAAAACATATCCATTTTACTGTTGTAATGAAAGATCGTGCAGAGCCGGTCTCATTCTTGCTCCCGTCGAGGGTCCGTAAAAAAGTGGGTCAGGTCAACTTTGAATGATATCATACATAGTGGTCGGCATGACGTAAAACCACCGGATCTTGGAAGTTGCACGGATCGGGCAACAAACAAATGCAAAAGCCTTTTAACCCAGCAAATAATGCTAACCCTAATAAAAACAATGGATGGGGGTAGGACTAGGTTGACACTCCTTTTCTTCATGTAGACCCATCCATGTCAGTTCAACCGTCGTAGTCTGAGGATGTCCACCGTATGCTCCACTGGAGGATGGTGGAGAGACGGTGACTTGTGCGCAAATTTACTTAAAAAGATAGTAGACTTGCACTACCGCAAGCTCTTTTCCCTTACCCGCCTGTGCCTGGTATCAAGGCACTGTCAAGAAGACCGGAGACGGGGTCATGCACATGTGAATCATACCCCACCATAACCACAAATGGCAACCGTAGACGGTGCGGCATGAGCCTGCACCTACGCGTGCCCATATTAGGCACGCACAGCGCCCATGTTCGGTATTTTTATGGGAGATCATCCCAAATAGGAATAACGCCTGCCGTAGTCTGATTCGGCCCCCATGTTGGTTCAGCGCATCTACCACTTGGCTCGTTTAGGGGACGCATCTCCATCCATAAAACCCCTAATACCACCTGTCCTGTATTACTAGATGACATATCCTTTGGGTCGCAAATCGCGATCTTGTTGATTAATGTATGGTAATGAAGCCTCGCACGCCCATTCAAGTGCTTTCCCAATAAACAAACATGTGTTTGGGTTTCAACTAATACTTGAATTGGAAATTTCCATCCTGAAGCAGAAGAAACGACAGTCGAGAGATAGTTGTAGGACATCTATGACTTTACGTAGCCATTTTTAGTCACTGACATCAAGCGCTGCTAGATCCACTGTACCCTTGGTTCTATAAACTCTCTGTCATCCCATCGATTTGCGTAACCTTCTGAGTTCTTGTTGAGATAGCATACCAGGTCGATTAGGCCGGGGGTCAGTTCAATAGGCTCGCCGTGGTTCGATAATCTGTCTCTTTCAATGGACATCGTCCAGACACCAGCGTTGATGAAACGGGTGCTACCTACGCTTTCAGGTTCAATCTCTTAGCTGCCCGATTATGGTCGCATTTCAAGTGACAGTTAATAAACGACCCTTGCGACCGCATAATTTTGACCCCAACCTTATCAAGGTCATGCAATGTCATGTTAACATGCAAAAATGATCAGTCATGAGGAGTTGAAAACGGGTGTGATGAGGTGGATTCAAACGAAATTGTTTTTCAAAGCGTCAGCTCAACACAAGCTGTATCATTGAGGTCGTGGGGTACTTCCAGTCAGAGTGAATTCGGTGCCTTAAGTGAAGCACTCAGAACTATGCTGTAAGTTGAGCCCAGCTACGATCCATCGTCAGTCCATCTGCGTTAATATGTCTGCCCAGAAGGTCGATTTAAGTTTAGTACGGAGTCAGATAGCCTTGCCAGAGGCCATTTCTGTTGGCTACAAGAGTAGTTACTTCCCGTAACACAAGTGTTCTGCACTAAATTGCAGAGAGGGTACCCATTTCTTAACGCTTAACCCTAACCTTCAAGTTAAAGTTAACCTTAATTGCAGCAGTGATCTTTATCCTATCCACCTGTAATACGGGAGTCAACACCTATTTTCAGATCATACCAATTTCTCTAATTGTCCAAAATTCCGTTGCCCTTACACTTTTCTCACCATGGAAGGAGTTGTTTTGCCTTAGTTTGCACTTAGGCGCCATCAGCATCCTCGTTTACAAAAATAACCTGCTAAAATTGCAATAACGGGGGGCAAAAAGGTTTCGACTTCGTGTCTGCCCATTCTTTATCAGACTCACAGCTCTACAACTTCAAATTGGGCGGGATGACCGAAACTTCAGAAAAATTACACCGAGACTTTTAAATAGGTCTTAAGAAATCTCCTTTCTTTCATTCTTCGACACCTAGCTGTTAGGTGCACTGAATCATTTAACTTGTAAGGTTTGGTTGCCCCGTAACTCATTTAGGGTTTGGTAAAAATGCATCAAGGTTTTCGTATGGTTTTTGATGGTGCCACTGGTAGTCATGGATTTAATTTACATTTGTGCATTTCCCATACATTAAGTTCATTTTATTTCGATTTACAGGTGGCTGGGCGATGGTAATACGTCTTCTTCCCAAGAAATACTGATAGGTAGGAATGCATGTCAGTCAGTTTTTACTCCAGAGGCGAAAACTGCGCATCTTTGGCCTTCATAGACAAAAGTGTATGACCTAACTCATGCAAAATGCCGAAAGTTGCGAAAGATTGATAAGAATTTGCAAACCCGCATCAACGCATGTATCAAAGCTATGAAATATTAATGTAAAAGCTAAAGCGAATTTATAACTGGAAGGAAATGTAGAAACTAATTGTTTTTGTCGAAAAATTGAACCTAATGTATGGGAAATGCACAAATGTAAATTCAATCCATGACTACCAGTGGCACCATCAAAAACCATACGAAAACCTTTATGCATTTTGACCGAACCCTAAATGAGTTACGGGGCAACCAAACCTTACAAGTTAAATGATTCAGTGCACCTAACAGCTAGGTGTCGAAGAATGAAAGAAAGGACATTTCTTAAGACCTATTTAAGAGTCTCGGTGTAATGTTTCTAAAGTTTCTGTCATCTCGCCCAATTTGGAGTTGTAGAGCTGTGAGTCTGATAAAGAATGGGCAGACACGAAGTCGAAACCTTTTTGCCCCCCGTTATTGCAATTTTCGCAGGTTATTTTTGTAAACGAGGATGCTGATGGCGCCTAAGTGCAAACTAAGGCAAAACAACTCCTTCCATGGTGAGAAAAGTGTAAGGGCAACGGAATTTTGGACAATAAGAGAAATCGGTATGATCTGGAAATAGGTGCTGACTCCTGTATTACAGGTGGATAGGAAAGAGGTCAATGTTGGTGTTGTGGTTAACTTGAAACAGTAGCTAAATGAACCTTTCTCCAAGGTTAATATATGGACGTTTTATCGGTATTTGGGATTTCCCTGTAAATACGTGAAAATATTTTCGGCCGAAAAATGACAGAACTCACTTTTTACTTTATTTTGTAGCGTTTCACTTCAATGTCCTTTTCGAACTACACAACAATCTATCCGAAGGTGTTCTAAGATTTTCGTTAAGACTGCTACTCTTTGAATTGCGGTTGTAAATGGCGGATATAAGTGAAAACTATATAACACAAAAGATAATCTTATCTTACACTTCCAATTAAAACATAGATTTTTCTATAATCAATCTCAACAGTACGTACGTATTTTTCTTAAACGGTTTTCGTTTTAATCGAAGTTAAATAAAAAGATTTGCAAACAAGCTTATTCTGACATTTTGCGGTAAAATGTCAGCAAGTTGCACAAAATAATTTCGAAAGTTGTATTATTTATTTGCTTTTTGATAAAATGAGATTCCTTACATTTGCCTTCAGCTGAGTTTAATGGAATTATGATCGAAATTTCCGGTCCCAGAAGGGATTTATTTGAATTCTTTCTGACTTATATTAATGTTGTTTATAAAACAATGCACAAGAAAAATGGACTTTGTTATGTAATACTAAATAGTGTAGGAAATGTCTTGGATATCCAGGAACCTCCGATTTCACCCAAATTCTGTCTGTCTACCTTCAATATGTAAGACTGAACATGCAGCGTTCTTCAGAAAAAGGCTTTCTGAGCATCAAATCCCCTCAACAAACCACAATAAAAAACTACTCACGCAATGTTTGATCACACGTTGCATGAGTTAGGCCACCTACTGTAATTTGCAGTTCGCAAACATGTCAAACCTGTTGCACATGTCCTCATGATAGCGAGAGGCATTTCAGGACAAAGTTACAGTTGATACCCTATCGCATGAAATATCAACTGAAATTATGAAATATATATTTGATTCGAAAGAATGACTTAAGTAGGTTTGGCAGATTGATAATTTTGCAGTCCAATCTCAAGATATTTATTTCTAAGTAGGAGGCGGGCTTTGGAATGAGATTCCTTCTGACCGTCTGCAAAACGTATACTGCGTAAAAATGCTTAACCAAATAGCATGAATTTTTCTTATCGATATTCGATTCCCTTATGCATTTGAATTTATTTTCTCGAAAACGTGCACAAAAATATCCTTTCTTGTACTCAGTTGGAAGTATATTACATCCTCTTCGAATAGTATACTTGAAGATGGGGTATCATTCGGTTTTAAAAAAGTTTCTGAAAAACCGAATAATTTTAAATCCTACCGGCCCTTACAAGTGAATCTAAGGTTTTCAAACTACATGCTGTATGCATTATGTTTAAGGAAGAACCAAAAATTCCTCTGCGTTACAAGAAAGAAGTTAGATAGTTCTCATACAAGTTTGAATTGATTGTGACTCGTATTGTTTACTTTGTTGGTAACCTTACTGAAGTGACAGATACAATATAGTGTGAATGAACCTTTCACAATCTTAAACGAAATCATAAAAGGAAATGTTTTTTAAAAAAAAAGATACCCTTTTTCAAGTAAAACATTTAAAGATGACATAATTTTCTAAGAAAGGAGTATAAAAAAGTATAATTTATGCATTTTCTTCTAAAAAATGCTTGAGATTACATGAACAGCAAAAAGCAATGAAAAAGTGCATACTACTTGTGTAGCCATTTTTTTTCAGAGCTTGCATTTATTCAGGCGGCAAAAGCCTGAAAACGCATTTTGGAATTTTGGTTAACATAACATGAGATACGATTTCCACTGTATTTCTTGTAGAATGAATTTCGCAGTGGTCATTAACTCTTAACCAAATACCTTTCTGATTAAAGTTAAAAGCGGAACATTAATCCAAGTGGGAGATTCAGAGAAAATATTGATTACATTTTTGCACCCAGAGAATTTCTTTAGAAGGTACACCTAAAAGAATGTTTAGCGTTCCCATAAGGCATCTATGAAAGTCTTTTAGGTGGTTCCATAAAAAATATAATACAATAGACTGGTTTCTGAGTCGCTTTTTTGATTAGAATCTTCCCAATTAGTTATTTACCTCTAAGACGAGAGAAAAAATACTGGCATAGCATTGAACCAGTGCATTTCTTTTCACATGTTCAAACGCAGGTTTCTTGTAAAAAGAACAAAGAAACTGTTAATTCGGTGGTGTTGCAACCGTTTAACTTTCAAATCAACAGGAAGACATCTTTTGGGTGATTCCTGCCATGCTCAGGGAATACATTTACTGATACCTATGCAGTAGTTAAGGACCGTTCGCATACCTTTGAATTGGTTAAACTCTAACATTGACGTCAGTTCTTAGTACGAAGCTCGATCTACCACCACCATAATCACCCTCTCCCTCTCTCTCCAACTGCATGTGCTGAATTCAGTGGAACGGAACTTTTTAAAAACAGTTTTTAAAGATTATTTAAATGTGGCTTTTAAACTACCTGCTGTGCAAGGTAAACACATATTTATTCGTACATAGTAGCGCACACTTGTATGTGGCAGTCTACTTCCACGGTCACCAGCGCGGCCTATGTCACCTTCCATTCCCTGACGGCTTGTGCTTGCAGGCTTGCTTCTACGTTCTCTAACTAGCTCTTTTTTCCTAAACTTTCGATAAGGGAAATGCAGAGGTGTAGACCAGCGTACCTGGACACATACAACTTTGTTAATCGCACTCGATTAGTGATATTATTTAAATACAAGCCCCGTGCAAATAAAAGTACAGTTGATACAAAGAGGTTACAGACGACTTATTCCTCATATTGAGTTGATAAAAGCCTACACTGTCTCCAACATTTATTTATTTCAGTGTTTAAAGTTTTACCTATTGATGGGATTGCATGAGTGGTCACGGTATCTGCTATACTACATTAACTATGCTAAGAAAGAAAGGGAGAAGGAATATACAGACTGTGCCTACAAAGATAGTTACAGATAAAATTATTTCCCATTAAAAGGAATTGACGCCCATAATTAGAAATTTGAATATGGCATAGGTTCCTAGAAAATGACCACCAAACTTATTTTCTATGTCTTCTTCTCAATTATGAGCGAAAACACAAAAATAGCGAAAATAAATGGAAACAGCACCTACTACCTAAGTTGTGATTGACTTACGGTGGATCTTAAGGGCCTGGGTCAATTAACAAACGCCACAATAAAGAAAATAATTCGGGCTTATGTTGATGTTCCTTAAGTTGAAACCCTGTTAAACGACTTCGGTAAACATAGCCTGGAGGTAACACACGGTAATGGGAAGTACCCCCACCACCCGGTAGTACGGGCTGGCATTGCACAAAATTACAGGCCCAGAACTCTTATCGTATCTCTGAGCCGAACCGAAACACTAATCCTAACCTGAACCATAACTGTAAGCCTTAACTTTACCCTGACCATAATTTCAAACCTCACCCCCATGGGAAGTAGCGTTAGGTCCCATAATATGGGAGTTCATACTCCCATATCTTGCCTTCCTGGGTTTCAAGGCATATTTTGCATGTTGTCTAATATCCTCAGGCTTCCTGGAAATGATTGAATATGGGTATATGGGAATATTCGATAAAAAGTAGGCCGATAAACCACTTCTAGCAGTTCTGTCGACATCAGCGGGTCATACCACACAGGTTCCAGAAAATGTTATCTTTTAGCCCACCACTTGGAAAACGCTTCGAATACCTATCGTTTGTGATCTTTAGTAGCGAACTCAATTTTAAAGAGGTGTTCGCTGATTTATCCTGAATAAAGGTCGGGAATAGGGTTTGTGTTATATCATGGAAGTCTGGTCCCAAAATAGCGGTCGCACCCGGTGATAGAAATAATATGGATAGTGATGGTCTACAAGCGAAGGCGTAGTTTAGTTTTTATTGATGTCTGTCTCAATATGACCGCATGCCTATTAGAACCTCGGAATCTTGTTGTTTAGTTCCTTAAAGCTAACTATGTCCAATCCATGTGGCTAGACTATAGGAAGGTGGAAGACATGGATAATTATTTTCCCGACCGGTGCACGTAATATAAAGGTTTATGCACAGTGCATATCGTTTGAGACAAAAAAGGGACTTGGATGGAAATTGAATGAAATAAGATAAAACATGCCCACATGTCTTGAATTTTTCGCCTGTAAACAACGTCGCTTGATACGAGGTGGAAAGTTTCAGGACGTGGAACCCAACGGCTTCTTCTCTTATGTCTTGTTTACAGGCAGTATAAGGACGACATAAGTAGTGAAACAACAAATACCCTGGCATGTGACTTGCATCGACCAAGGGAATATCTACCCCTTTTCATTTAAATTTAGTACTGAAACAGTATCCTGAGATACCTTATCGTTCTTTATTTAGGTTATATGTACTGGGCTTTCATTCTGGATGTATAAGTGCAAGTAACTTTAGCAAAGTTGCAGTTCTTTTTACTGCTGCGAAATCGCGGTGGTAAAGCAATCTTTCAAAAGTTTATATTTGTGCCATAGACGTTGATGAGCTTAAGTTATGTGGCCTCGCTGACGTATATTATTAAAGACCACGAGATTTTAAAAAATCCACAACTCGAAAGTAGGTATAATTTCTTCAAGCATTAGATAACTTTTCTTTGTCGGTTGTTCAGCATGTCTCCCACTGTTTGCTTGTGGAACTTGAATTCAAGTTGTGAATGGTTTATGTAACACCCCCCAGTAGAAAAGAGGAATAAGGAAGCCTCTTTTATAATACAGGAGGCACTGTGCTTCATCTTCGTAAAGTTAATTATTCCCGTGTCCTAACCCTAAAAATAATCCCTAACCTCAACCCATACCTTAACCGTAACTCTAACATTTATTTTAACCCTCACAATAAATTCAACTCTAGCCTTACCCCTAACTCCATCCTAAGCTCACCCTAAACATAAGCTTATCCCTATTCCTAGCCTTAAACCTTATCGTAATTTCCCCATAACTCAGCGCAAAGTCACGTGTGCTACAGGCTATTTCTGTTCTCTTGTCTTGCCCACGGGCCACTTAAACAATCTTGACCACGTTCTTAACCAATTTTACACATATTTGGGCAGTCTCTCGGTGCAGCCTCGTCACATGTCGTATAATAAAAGGAAGCACTTGTCGAAACTAGGAAACTAATACGCGAACTTGGAGTACATAATTCAGAACAAAACCATCTAAGGCTCGGTCGAAAATTTGACGTGAGTATTTGAGCTGACAGCAAACTGCCAACAGACAGGCGTTAGTTTGGAACTAAAAGCTCAGACCCGCATGTTTGCCGATGTTGCGCCGCTGCGGGTGGTATGGCTCAACAGTGAGTCCGCGAGCGTTCCTTGTCTATTTCCTGGTACAGGAACTCTAATTTCATACTGCCTTGTTTAACCGTCATCCTTATTTTTCCAGAATTCTTATCCTCCTCTCTGCCCACGGGTCACATAAACAATCTCGACCACATTGAATCCTAAAGACCCGTTGTTAACAAACGCTACACAGATTCAGATAACCTCTCGGTGCCGTATTTTCCCGTGGCGTCCCATAGAAGGACCATCTACTTCTTTCTACAAAAGTCAGCGTACGCATCCCTGGATCAAAATCAAAGTTCCAAGGCGAAGACGGAACGGCCAGTTAGTCGGAACTAGTTGGTGAACGTCACTCACACGTGACTGAGTAATTTTAGTCTCAGTCGACTCTCAGTGCTGCTCAGCAAGCCTCTGACCTTGGTCTAAACAGCGGGCTGCTGAAGACAAGTAAGTCACAACTGGCCGTTCCAATGCCCCTCTCTTCGGTAGGTAGTATCTCTTAGGAAATATTGCAACCGCGTTCCGGCTGACTAGCAAGCACTTCTCTGATTGGTGATTTTTTAGTAATTTATTTCATGCAATGCATAGAATGCTTTTTTATTGCAGGTTAATTTATCAAAAAATAGAGTCTTTCTGAATGAAAACTGACGATTTCCTATATCCAGGTAAGTTAGTATTTTGCTAGGTAACGCAGATAATGATCCGATATTTGCATTAATGAATTGGGAAATCGGATTTGACGAAGCCAGGTACGAAATAAACATGAATAGGGGAGGGAAGTCAACTTGAATATCCGCATTTTTCATCTCGATGGCGTTTTATTTCATAAAGCGCAGTAATAATGCTCATAGCTAAACAGGGAAACGCAAGAGGTGATTAAATTAAGGAAGTGTATCCCACACATACTGCAAATTTTGTTTATCATGCCACACAATGCACATTTTGGGGTGGTTTTTTGGCTAACGCATATTTTGGACAGATGCGAACGTTGGCGCCTGCAGGGCTGCTGGGTTTGTTGTTAGAAACTGTTATGAGTATCAGTGTGACCAGAATCAAGCGGAGCACTTACGACAGAACCGAATATGGATATAAACAAGTTTGACACAAACATCCATAAATCGTGCCTGATAGTGGCTTTACTCGTCAAATGCTGAAAAGCAATATTAGATGCCTGTTGGATTAATCACATGATGGATTTGTAAAGGTTCTTTATCATCAGAGGTAATATAGGGTGTTGGAATTGGGCTGTGTCATATGTGGAAAGAACTTTCCAGAGGAACACACGACCATCCACAATGTCTTAACTTTACTCTTATGACAAGCCTGAAGGAGTAGCGGATTCAAAAGAGGCAATACCTCCGCAGATCAAACTCCCTATGGCCTATCATACCGCTAGAACAAAATGACTAAAGCTTCGTCCGTAGGCCAGATGATGCCTTTCGAAGCTCATAGAGAGAAAAGTCACAAATTTTGCACCGTTTCTCCTGCCATCATGGCTCAACTTCCTGACAGCCGAACAAATGAATCAGTTGTCGAGATTCGACATTCCTATTGCTTACCTGTCATTTTTTGTAGTCGAGGATACGCCTCAATAGTAGGAAGCAAGCGAAAGAATGACATTTGATATCAAGGTCGGACAGGCTAAAGCGCGTAACGGCAAACGTACAGGGGTACGGAGTAGCAACAAAACCTTGTAAAACAACCTCTGTGGTATACTGTAGGGTCTAAGCGGTACTTTTACTCAGAGCACTAAAATCATCTGGCAAAAGCCGGGTATGTAGGAAAACACATAAGACACCTGTAAGAGAAAGGATTAGTGCACAAAACTCTGGGTGGCCACCAGCGTGGTCAGGGCTCATGTTGACCAAGTCCGGCCATGCCTGAGAGAGATAGGGAGACAGAGCGAGAAAGAGACAGTGGTGGCAGTTGCTTTACAAGGTTTGTAAAACAAGTCCAATTGTTGTGCAATTGCTGTGTGCGATGCATTACACGAGGGGTGAAGCAGCGGAGGTCTCGTGCTTCATCTACCGAGGGGTGGCGTGTTCAAGTGGCGTTTGGGCAGCCGCGACTACCTGGAAGCACTATTTTTGAACCCATTGAGCCGGATACTCGGTCGTTTAACCAACCAATCTACCTACAAATGCAGTACTGACCATGAGGTTCAAGTTCCCCGGTCGTTGGCTGGCTTCCAAGCCCCGATGGTAGTGCGTGGTGATATCCTCAAAGCGCGTCCTATGCATTAATGTGAAGAATACGCAGAAGTGCATGGGGATGGAGTCGCTAGTGTCTACCTCATTCTCTCTCTTCAATCTCCTGACACAAGTCTGCTCTCCGAATTGATCAGCTATCTGATGCTGCGATTAGGCGAAGTGGATAATACGGCGTGAAGCCTGCGCCTAGGCTTTCCACCAACACACCATTTGTGGCCTTTGTTGTGGATACGCGGACCAGGCGTTGACTATTTAACGTTTGCCGGGCCCTAATCTGGTTCTATTTGTGACCTAAAGCCTTTACAGCCTAGCTTGTTTTGAAAGCACATGCAAAAAGTCTATTTTACCATCAACATATACAGGTACAGAAAATATATTTGGTCCAAAAAACTTGTCTGACATACGAAGAGTTAGTTCTCACTGTACTATCGTAGAAGCAGCTGTCTTATGAAATACTTAGCAAGCGTATTAAAATTCCGCCGTATTATAATTTACTTTAAAAAGATTTTTGTCTCCATTGGAGGTTAAACTTGTCTAAATAAGGAAGGTGCTTCCTTATCTGCAGGGAGAAAGGAATTATGGTAGTTGGCAGTTTCTCAATTATGTCTGGTGTTATAAATGATTAGCCAACAAACGATATTCCTTGCACTCGTTGATAAATGCTCACAGATATCTAATGGATTTCACTCATTCAACTCTGCCTTAAGGCTCACTCTCGAGCCCCGCCAACAGCTGCACAGCGGCTAGTATCAGTAGTAGAGGCCAACGAGTGAGTTCTATTAACGATCGCTGAGCATTCATCAATGAATGCAAGTCAATATTCCCGATCTAAATTGGGAAGACAAAGAACCCGTGACTTAATGGTTAGAGCGTTGGACTTCTGTTCAACGGATCACGGGTTCGATCGTCGGGTGGTGCACTACCTGGGGTTAGGTATGACTGGCTGATGACGACTAATAGGCCAGAAATGGCCATTCCAGTCTCTCATGTCTTTTTTGGCACTATTCATCTGCCTAAACGATATTCCGGTGCAAAGCCCTCAAGAATCTTATCGGACAGCCCAGAACTGGCCACTGTCGGGTTGTTTGAAATTTTCAGTATCATTTCAGGGGCCTCATCGGGGCCTCCAACGCGCCTTCATATTCACATGGATAATTGAATGGTACCGCCATGTGACATTCTTTGTTTAATTTATTTGAAAAATAGACACCGGTAGATATTATTCCGTGGATTATTTGCGAAAGGTCCCAAGAGTCTTTCAGATGGACCTTAATAATCTGTAATGCCCCACTTTTGTCCTTAAAATATGTTAAAGTGAAAAAATGCGTTTCACACAGTTTTACTCAAAAGGATGCTCTTATCAACATAAAGTTGAAGGCCAGTTGTCAGGAAATTATTTTTAATTTTCGTTTTTTTTCTTACGAAAAATCTGGACAATATAAAAGAATGTTTGAACTCTGGACCTGGAGTGAATTGGTGTACTTTTGTTCTTCTAGCAAAAACTCAAAATAACATGATCACCAGACGCGACAGCATCCATTTGGACCTTATTCGTGGCCACTGCAGCCAACCCTACTGCCAATCGACATCTGCATCAGGAACCAAACACGCATATCCACCCCACACTGACGGCATTTATATCGCAGGCCGAGGTTTTTCAATGCTCCACGTCCTGACACTCTCTGCTGTGTACCTTTTCACACAACAAACGGGGCATACTTTACAACACCGCAAACGCTACCAATCTTCTTTTTAACTTAGGGACATTGCGATACTCGGTGCAGGAAATTAAGTCCCCGTATCTCATATTCTTTAACGATTCTTCAAAGGTAGCCAGGTTTGAGTTTGACGTTAGGGTTAAGAAGCTGAAATTTCTGAATTGGAAAAAAGTCACTATTTTTTTCTGCATACACAAACGATACCGTATTTTTAGAAGTAAATACTTATTCCCATTTGTGGCAAGTGTTTTAGTAAGAAGTTCCTTGATCTATCCAGTAAACCGTTTTTCAACTCATAAATCCAGTTTTCGAAAAAAATATGTATACTATACGAGTCGGCTGATTTTGATTTAAGGTCACCCGACCTCTTTTATTCTATTTGACAGATATGAACGTTCACATAACCCGGTGTTAAGTAGTGCCCGTTGTGTAGAAAGGCGAACTGCTAAATACTTAACTAATTTAGTACAATTCAAACTTTGTAAGTGACATCCTTAAATGATAACATATCAAATTAAATATTGGTAGCGCAATGCTAATGTGGCTTAGTTTAAAGTGATAGAAGCCTTGAGCTGCATCGACAGAACTCTCTTCTCCTCCCCCACCTGAGCCCGGTGTCATGACACAGGTGGATGGTGCGGTTGGAGCCACCCCTGGGCGTACCACCACACCTGGCTCGGATCCTGCGGAGTGGGAACGCCATAAATGCCACATTAAGAAGGAGCCATTGCAGCCTGACTCTCAGTCCGCCAGTCAGCCACTCCACACAAAACACACATTGGGCTGACATCGTGGTCCGAGTTATCCCATCAGTTGGCAACCTTTCAAGCCGTGGATGTTAGCGCACCGTGATAGTTTCAAGGGCGTCAGATTGTTTATAGTGAGGAAAATATGCTGAGCTCTCGCCCTCACTCTCTCCCCCTCACCCATAGTCAAACGGCTGTCCGAGCCGGTCTGAGCCGTTGACTTACCTCTCTACCCCACCCCCACAATCAGACCAGTGGACCAGTGCCTATAGCACCAACACACAGCAGAGAAGATCACGCCCACTGCCCCTTTCACTGTCTCGCGCATTCACTCATCGTATGGGCCTATTCGGTCACATGCGCATCCATGACAGCGGAATTCACCGCAATGCCGACAACACCGGATACACCTGGCGCACACCTCCGCCCCCGCCATTCCCACCGCCACAGCCACCGCCACTTTCCATGAATGACACCCCCAGCCTGTCCCGATTTCTCCTGCCCACACTGCGCCCGCAATTTCAACTAACGCAATGGCCTGGTCATTCACCTGCGAATCCATCGCACATAGAGTCTGGTGAACCAGTGCCTAAATCTGACATACAAGTCGGTGGTCTGCCCGCCTGCACTGCCTCTTCTGCTCCGCACATTTACACACCGTATGGGGCTTGCTAGGACACATGTGCCTCTGACGACAACCTCCGGTAAACCACCGGAGGCTAAGCTTCCATCAGCGCGCACTATCTGGCTACTAATACATAGACAACACCTCACAATCATCATCATGTACCTGATAAAATCATGATGTCCTAGAAACCGTGACTTGGAAGGCTGCCAATCTGACGCTTACACCAGACCACGCCGTCGGCCCAGTGTATATGCTTTGTGTGTTGAGTGGCTGACCCATGGACTGGGAGTCAGACGGCGATGGCTCCTCCATATCCCCTGATTAAGTGAATCTGGGTGTGTGCGTTATGGAGGCCAGGTCGTGTTGTGTTGCGCGAAGACGGGTACGTAGACCGTGTTCTGCCATCAGACAACGGATCGCCCGGATGGTGGCCCGACAATGGGGGAGAGAGTGAGGTCAACAGCTCAGCGCATTTTCATCACTATAAACAATCTGACGCGATTGAAACTATCATGGTGCACTAAAAACCATGGCTTGGAAGGTTGCCAACTGACGGGATAACTCGGACCGCGGGGTCAGCCCAATATGTGTTTTGTGTGGAGTGGCTGACTGGTGGACTGAGAGTCAGTACAAATGGCTCCTTCTTAATGGCCTTTATGGCACCACACCGTGGGATCCATGTCAGGTGTGGTGGTACACCGAGGGGCGGCTCCGGCCGCGCCAGCCACCTGCGCCCTCTCCCATCTCCGGTCTTCTTGACTCTGTCTTGACACCGGGCTCAGGTGGGGGAGGAGGAGAAAGTTCGGTAGCTGCAGCGCAAGGCGACTATCACCTTAAATTAAATCACGCGCATGTCACCGTCCCTGCACCACCTGGTTTGGAGCATACGGTGCAGCTCGTCGAAATCGACGGTCGAACTCTCATGTCACTTGTAAATCGCTTCATCACCGTTTAGCAACCCGAACCTGATTCGTCGGTCTCAACCATTATATCGCAGAGCAAGCTCCCGTCACTGACCGATTAGCGTAATCCGGAAGCCTAGATGGTTCAAGTAGACCTCTTTACCGAACTGGCGGTGGGCAGACCGTCTCGCAATTGTTATTTTTAGCAATTCCCTCAAATTTAATCCGCAATTTTTCAATCACTGGTCCAGGTAGGCGAGAGATGCTCTAAATAGCTGGGGTATGCGCCACCCTTCAGTGGAGCATACGGTGGACATAGTCGAAATCGACGGTCGCACTATGGAGCGCCTGACTAATAGACTGAGAGTCAGGCTGCAATGGCTTCTTCTTAGTGTAGGTTTTATGGCCCTCACTGCGAGGGATCCAAGTAAGGTATGATGGTACGCTTAGGGACGTCTGTGGCCGCGCCAGCCACCTACACGCTCTCCCGTCTCCGACATTCTTGACCTCGTCATGACGCCGGGGCAACGTGGGGGAGAAGGCTAGATTGAAGTAGCGCAAGTCTACCCTCGATATAATCTTATTCACACGCAAGTCACTGGCCCTGCGCCACCTTGCTGCGTGGCACATGGCGGACCTCGTCAAATACAACGGTCCAACTGTAAGTTGACCACAATATCTCCGTCACAAACGTTCTAATGGTTAAAACGGCCTAATCTTTTCTTTGCCCGGTCACTTGTCCCCTTACCGTTGTCTGGGTCCACTTTTTGGATTAGGGGTAGCAGTTTCGCACGACTAGGCACCCCTGATCCTCGCCCGCATCCCACACACAACACTTCCTACGACGTAAAAGTCAGTAGCCACCAGCAGCAGACTGCCTGTTATTTGTGCTCTCAGCTTTGTGCAGTTCAAAGAAACCAATACTATTTTAAGGGAAAATCCTGCCCAAATATCTCACTACTAGCCGGGCATCCTCGAATGCGTCATTAAGCCGATGAACAGCGAGCTCCTTAGTGCGCGAGACACTTACAGAACAAACTTTTAACGCAAAATTGTCGATCCGCAGCCCTAAGGCTACGAAATGACGCTTTCAAAATTGGGTATGCATGCGGGGAATGAAGCCTGATGTCAGTATGCTACCATGCAGGGCTACAGGCCACATGCTGTCATGACAATCTCTCGCCTCTTAAGACATTTCCTCTCCTTGTAAATTTGGATGACGTGAATTCCTAAGAACAATAGTTTTAACGTTCCAGCGGAACCTTCTCCGTTTGAGAAACTTCATTTTCACTGGTTCACTCACAGTAGCTTTGGATTCAAAAAAAAACTTAACTCGTGTTTTAGTATTACGAAGCATATAGCTTAATTCCAAAATATGTCAGTCGCAAGGGAATGACTGCTTTTGAACGAGCTGCATTATAGCTACATGAGAATGATACACTCACTAAAAGGCGACTGCTTAAGCAGTAGGATTTTTGTCATCGATGTTCGATACCCTTTTAAATTTTGAATAAAAATGCACAAAGTAATTCTTAAATTGATTTGTATCAAAAACAGTCTTCGTCGTTTTATTAAAAAAAGTTTTAGCATGATATGTTTTAAGACTATGAAATGTCCATTCAGAAAGCAGCGTAACTTATTATTTATTAATACTGCTTATAAAGTATGCAACATGAATCATATCCATTGTGTAATGCTCTATGCACTTAGTCAAATTCTCCTCAAAACATTAAGAAATATTCAATCTTCTATAGCCAAAACATATACAGCTTGCAGTTAAGAAACCGTGAATAAAGGTAAAACGACGGGTTGGTTTACCTTTATTCAATAATGGTATAAGTTTTTGAAACCGCAAGATACTCTCTCTTCTGTTGAAGAATTGGAAGAAGAAGTCCAAGTAATAATATTTTCATGCATGCCTCCTACAGCATGCATTTGAATTTATAAGGCCATTGGAACAAAGTGCGAAAATTCGTTCTAATTAAGTAGTCATTATTTAAAAGTATATTTTTTTGTAATACCTATAATATTACTTAAACAATACCTTCTACAGGAATACACATTCACCAGTATTGTTATACCTTTCATTAAAAAGTTCTTATCTTGATTTAATTAGTCTGGCATATAGAGGGTGGCTATTTATGGCTGGCTTGATAGTTTGACAAAGTAGAGGAAATTAATTTGGTTGCTGCAGTTAACGCTGATTTGGAAAACGTGGCAGGAATAAAATGTTTTGGCTTGAGGAAGGTACTAGGACATTAGCCCGCTCAAATCTTCATCCAGACACTCAGGTAATTGTATTTGGAACAGGGGAGAGTGGTACGGCTTGACTGCTATCGCCTCCAACGTCACACCATGTGGATGACCAGGAAAGCCTCCTTAGAGTCAAGTTGAGGGGTTGGCGGAGTTAGTAGGCGGACGCATTTATTGCTTTTGTCGCCAATCTGTACCCAGTGCATGTATATTCCTTTTATCCCCATATGACATCTGTCTACGCTTTTCGACCAATCTAGACGGCTTTGGAGGAGAAACTGCAAGATTACCTGCATAAAAAAACTAGCTGACATCGGTAAACGTACTTTGCCTTGAGGATACAGAAGTAAATTCGAAGAAAAGAACGTTTGTGTGTTAGGTATACGCTTGTCCAACGTAGTTTTGTGTAAGAAAACATATGCATTGGCATTCCATTCTTGTAATGCGAAATCCTAGTCAAGTATAGGCTGTGACCATTTGGTGAAGAAGCACGCAGGCCCAGGCTGTGAGAGCTGGGATTTGTGCAACTGCATCTATCCTCTGTTTTTTTAATGCGAAATCCTGATCAAGTGTTTGCTGTGTATGAGGGAGCGTAGTGGTACGCTTAGATGCAGGCTCACACCACATCAGCCACCAGCGCCCGATCCCACCTCCAGTGTTCTTGACTCTCTCTTGACATCGGCCACGGGTGGGTGAGGGAAGAGAGAGTGCGGTAGATGCGGCCCAACTTTACTATCACTTAAAATTAATTAATTCTCAAGTCAACACCCTTATTTTCCGCCTGCCGTAAAGCCTGTTGTGGGTATCGTTGAAACTTGACAGTCAAACTGTCATATACAATTGCATAAAAAATCTCTATAGTACTCCTATGCATCTCCTGAGAGTGTATTTCAAATTGACTTTCCATATTTTCTATTTTACTAAAACGTTTCGATCAACTAAAAGGGGCACGTGATCCGCAACAGAAAAGTCTTCCGGTCTGAGATTCTAGACAAGTAACGGAATCCATCAGCAGAGCTGTAAATGGACGGTAAAAAATGGGCAACCGAGTTCTGTTTAATGTCACGCTAGGTACTCTTGTCCCTGTTTGAACTTTCAATGTGTCATCTGTCAGCGGGAACGCAGTGTCAGACAGACGATAAGCAGACAGCTGCTAATGTGTGCACAAACTTTACAAAACCCCCACATTGTCTTGCTGTAGACTAATTTAATTAGTTTCGCGTCGTAAACGTCAGTTTCAGTAGCTGACCGGAAATTGTGAGCGGCGTCTTTGAACGGTTTGTCAATCAGACGGCCCGATAGTTTGTATTTGTGTACTTATGGTTTCGGCCATCTTGCGGTGCGGCCTGTGTGACTGCAAGGGTGGCTCTACCATGAAATCGGATAAAAAGGACCCAAAACCGGTACCTGTTGTCCGACGCTACCCAATCAGCGTGACACTTTGCCTTGCAGTGCACTATATCTGGACCATGTCAAAGAACTCTGAAACGCCTATTCTACTTCGTAAGAGTGTTTACCACAGGGAAGCCTGAACCGACTTTTCAACTCATAAGCTTCTTTACGAAGCGTAGCTTGAAATAATGGCATTGAAACTGTGCTCTGTCCGTCTTTTGAGATAGGGCAGCGTTAGTGGTGATATATGAATAAATGATTTAACTAATTCTTGGTGAAATATTTCCCGCTAGCAAAAGAACAAAGTAGCAAGCGTACGCAGACTCTCCAAATCCATACTATCTCAACGTGCGTTCTGGGTGCCCCTAAACGGGCCACGGGGTAGATGCGTTGGACGAAAACGGGGGTCACATCAGGGCACAACAGGAGTTATTTGGGTTGCGCTTCCATGACAAATGCAGAACTTGGGGGGTGTGGTGGCACGCTTAGGGGCGGTTAGGGCCTAAGGGTCCCAAATGCGCCAGCCACCTGCGCCCTCTCCCGCCTCCGGTCTTCTTGACTCTGTCTTGATACGGGGCAAAGGTGGGGAGGAGAGACTCCGTAGATGCAGTGCATCTCTACAATCACTTTAACTAAATCACGCACAAGTCACCGTACCTGCATCACCCTGCTGTGGAGCGTTCGTTGGACATCGGCAGACTACGACGGTTGAACTGTCAGGTGGGAGAATTTATAGATGCTTGCCTATTTTGTTAACTTTCAGGGTACGGTTTCTTTGTAGTCCAAGGGTAATTCTGCTTAAGGTGCGTGACCATTCCCCAACAGGAGTGTCATCATTATCAATGTACCTGTTATTTCTTGGTATTTTTGACCAACATAAGTACATGGAAAGCCAGAGAAGACTTTCTCACTCACTCCATCTACCGTGTCTGAATAACAAAAAAACGTCGCGAATCTCACTCCGATAGACTTATAAGGAAATTTTCTTCCAACGCTTACAGTCACGGCTCGTAGGATAAAGTGAAAAAATGGTTCAACTTTCGAGTGCCTTTCACACTGGGAAAAAGTGATGTTGACATCTTTTTTAAAAATGAAGGGATGGAATGAAAGCCCCAAGAATGGCACAGTTCAGATGTGGCTTAATATTTAGATTAAAGTTTGCATCTAACTATCAACTTCGGCAGAATAACTGCTTTTAATTCAAATCCGCAGATTTTTAATGGTTATTTTTGTGTATCGAAAGAAGTCTAGTCGAAATTCAATGACAGCTCCTGGCTAAGAGCGCGAACACGCAATGTTTCGACAATCTCTTTGCTGCCCGACGTGCTTGCAAAAGATTTGGCTCATCATTAAGACACGGTACTCGAGTTGTCAATTAGAAGCACACGCAATTATAAGGCCAATAAGTGAGACACTATTTGGGTTACTTCCCTTCAGCAGCCAGCCATAATCCAAGCATAGGCTGGAACGACCTCAGATTTAAACTACAGTAGATTCCTTATTTCCTACAATGTTGACCGAAATGCTGAAATGCCTGTTTGATTCGAACAAATTAATTCAGCAGGGTTGTTGTATTGATGATTTTACAGCCCAATCCCAAGATATTGTGTTAACAATAAGATGCCAGCTTTTGAATGAACTTCTTTCTGACCACGTGTAAAAAGTGTACTCTGTAAAAATGGCCACTAAACTAGAATTTATTTTTCGTATTGATTTTCATCGTTCTTATAGATTCAAATATATTTTATAGAAATAATGCGTAAATATATTCTTTCATATACTCGTTTTGTGGCAAATGGCATGTTTTTCAAATTGTACTATTGAAGAAAGGGTAACTTTCGGTTTTTAAAAGTTTTTAAATTGCTGAATAATTTTGAATCATACTGGCCATCACCCGCGCATTCAAGGTTTCCAAAATACATGCTGTATGCATTCATTGTAAGGAAAATCACGATTTCTATACAATCTGAGGAAGAGAAAACAAATTTCTCGAAAGATTTTGCAATAGATGCGGTTCATGTTGTATAAATTGTAGCCAATATTGATAACTTGCCGGATACGATGTATAGTGAATGAACATTTCCCGATGTTAAAAATCTTTGCTTAGAAACCTCTTTAAACGGAAAGGTTCCTTTTTAAATATAAAATTAGAAGAAGATGCAATTCGCAACCAAACGAGTATAATAAAAAAATATTTCCGTACATCGAAAACCAACAAGAAAAATGCATACTACTTTAACCGCCATTTTTTATAGAATATGTTTTTTGTATGGTGGTCAGGTAAAAGCTCGTTCATAAGCCGACATCTTATGGTGACTGAAGTTTACTGGGATAAGGTTGCAGGATACTCAGTGTAACAACCCATTTCAAAATTTCTGTCGACATTTCATAAGATAGAGAGTCTACTGTAAAATCAATGTACGTTTCCAGTCAATCATGCTTCCATTTTGATCGTGAGCTTTAATTCTGTTGGTTATGAAGTGCAGTAGTGTCAGTCAGCTGGAAAGGATGGTTCGACGATCGGGGCGTAGGCAGGAATATGTTGAATCCCCTTTGTCTTGGTTTCCTGCTTAGAAACCTCGGACGTGGCAGTAAAGTGAGTGTCAGTTAGGAGAGTAGAGGGATGGTAGCAACAGAGAGAGAGAGCAACCTTGGTATGTTTGCAGTTTAACTAGCAGTTCATCCTAACCTTGACATGGCTATGCCTGATTGATCGATTGCATTACATCTCTCCGTGTATTTCAGGCATATTCCAGCTTTAAAGTAGGAGGTAAGCATTTAGACGAAGGCTTCGTCGTTGCGTCATGCCCGTGATTGGGGGTATCAACCTGTCCTTATGAATAAAGTATATGCTTAAACAATTGACGATGTTCGAAAATACTGCCACAACTTTTTCAGCCGTGAATAATAAACTTCAAATACATCCAAGGTCGCAAAAATATAATCAAATGTCCATTGGCGTCAAGGCCAAATGTCATGTTTCGAAAACATTACTTGGAATTCGCGCTTTGGCCTCTGATAAAATTTTAAAATCCCTAAAGTGTACCGAATATGATAATACCGATTGCCAAACGCTAACAACTGCGAAGAAATGACATAAAATCTGAGCTCCACGCCGATATTAATACTTGGAGTGTCATCAAAATGGTTCCTGTGCACAGAAAAATGAAAACATTATCAAACAAATCGGTAGTTTCGTTGTCTCTTTATCCGAATGGTTCGTGTCCTCTTTTATTTGGGTTTTGGAGACGTTTACATTAAAGACGTGAACCATTGAGCCTTACTATGTTCATTTGTCTAGCATCCCGGCTGAAAGCATACTGACTTAAGTTAACAAGCACAAGGGTTCCGTATGGGGTTCTTTTTAGAAATTGGAAGCGTTTTTTCCAAAACCTATTTATTTTTGGGTCCTATTCAGAGGGCTGGAGTTGCTTTAACGTCAGGAAGATTTACTAGAATCCGGCAATTAAGCATTAACGTAAGGAAAGGACGGAGAGAAGAATACAAAATGCCCGAATTCTAGTATTGTTAATAGCCTGTGAACGAGTGTGAACTGGCAGAATTTTAGACATCTCGGGTAAGCAGATGAGGATGCATTACGGATAAGCGGAATGCCAACTATTCCAACGTTCAAAAAAACAAATAAAAATATTATATTCAACGAGTTTCGCTAAGTGTGATGAGGACAAACACCGGAGAATATAGATTTAAATGACGGAGTTGGAGAATGAGGACTCTGAACCAAAAAGTCACTCCTTTAGAGTCCAAGGTTCTTTCTTCTCCTGTAGGCTTATGATAATGATTAAATTTGCGGTAGTGAATTTTTCAAAGCTCTTACTGTTGTACTGTTTCAAAAATCCATACTGACCTCTAGAGCACTCCAATCACTTGACATGGCAGACTTTCTAGACCAGGAGACGATAATTTAGTCAATTCATCAATATACAAGAATAGTCGAGCAGAATGAACTTCATTGAAAAATTGAGTGAGGGTGGGTATCAGTTTGACTCCAGCTGTTATTGTCTACTGGACAGCACGTAGTTTAGAAATCAGAATACTTAGTTGTACAAGGGCAGATGGGCGCTCAATGATCGGTTACGGAATTTACTCGTCACGTTCTGCCTTGGCGCTCACTCTTGAGCTCCCCCAGCGGTCGATATGGGCAGATAGACATTACCGACAAATACGAGGGAGACTGGAGTGGCAATTTCTGGCTTATTAGCCATCATTAGCCAGCCACACGCAACCCCAGTTGTTGCGGCAACCGAGGCTCGAGCCCGTGACCTGTTGGATAGAAGTCCAACGCTTCCTTGTCTTTGTCAGTTATTTCTATCTTCCTATACCATTAACCACTGAGTGGCCTCTGTCGGGGCTCGAGAGGTAGCCCCAAGGCAGCACGGGACGAGGGGTTTCGGTAAGCGACGGGTGATCGCCTATCTGCCAATGCTGCTATTCCCGATCGAAACCGACAAGAAAGTGAGTCCATGACGCAGCGGATCAGAACGTTGAACTTCTAACCACAAAGTTGCGACTTCGAGCATAATTTTCCACAAAAACTTGGGTTGGGTATATCTGGCTGATGATAGCTAATAAACAGTCTCCTTTGTCTTTCTTAATTGGTTGTAGGTCAGATAGCGAAGTTGCAGGTACGACAAATCACACTGATGTTTTCCTAGATCAAAAGTAACGGGGTATAAATGCGTAAATAGGATCTCTAATTGGGGTAAGATGCATAGGACGCCTGCAGCAAACGCAGGCCCTTTGAGGCAAGCAGTCAGCCAGTAGTAATTGACATGTGCATCTGCCAACTTGCCTGCTCAGAAAGTCCGATGCAGCCCTGTTGCAGCATACAACTGAACAGGGATCATGGCCATCCCATGGGGATGCGCTGTTAAGTTCTCGAACGAGTTACTGTGCTCTCATTAAGTTAACCTGCCCCCCCCCCACCTCCAAAAGAGGACCTTCAGGGCTCAGCAGTGTTTAGCCTAGAAGTAAATGATGGGAGGTGGTAGTTGTTTCCATCGAGTTGCCCACCATTCTTGGAAAAGGTAAGACAGACGAACTGCGAGACTGAGCGACGTGCACTTACTGAGAGTCTTGAAAACCTGAATGCATGTGGGTGTGCGTGGGCATTTGCCGTAAGCAGTTGCGCTAGAGTTTTCAAAACTAATTTCCAGATCCATTAAAGTAATTTGCTAATTAGTAGGCGACTACAGTTGTCTGACCATTACAGGATGCAAAGCAGTTCACGCAACAGTCTACAAGCTCGAAAAATCTTCGTCTTGAATTTGCTCAATTCTTGTACAGTGACGCTAACCAGCATAGGAAATCAACTGGATTTAACATTTGATTTTCATCCAAGAGTGATTCTTATTAAAACAACTCCGGTTAATTTAAAAAATCCGATTGGGTATAAAAATGAAATCTACAAAATATCAGACAAAGCTTACTAATGTAATTGTTTGTCTCTAGGATTTACGATTTTGGTAATAATTATTCGCATCTTTGAGATACCTGTAATTTCATCGAGCACTTAAAAACTGTAATATGGTTACCGTTGAGATTGGAGGAGGTGGTGCACACCACGCCGAGAGCGTAACTAGAATCTAAAGAAGCTGGCTCCTATCATATAAATATTATCTTAAATGAGGCTATCAAATTCTTTGAGCCCTTTAAAACAGATGTGCCCTATCGACTTCATAAATTCAAAGTAAAACAGAAAGAACAACACATGTAATTTTGCAAGGACCATATACCCACTGTAATGCCCCACCCGTAAAACCCCCATTACAACCGGTCCCGTATTACATAACCCTGGGAATTTTGGCGTTCTTGCTGCCGTACCATATCGATTAAGAGTTATATATGTGGGATTTTAATACTGAATGTTTTGTTACATAATATCAATATATTTTTTGCAGGTCAGAAATTGAGCTTTTGAGTAAGCCTATTTTTACCCCCGAGAAAAAAAATTCGATAAAAATGGACATTTAAATGAATTTTACCGTTGATATTCAATAAATTCATAAATTCAAACATGGGCCAAAATATTTTTTCTTGCATTTCTTTGGTAGAACCTTATGTTTCCTCTGAATTTTACATCTAATGAAACTGTGTCTATTGAGTTTAAAATTATTTTTCAATGGTCAACTTATATGAAGCCTTAAAGTCAGTTGCCCTTTCGCCTAAGCATTTTCAAACCACATGCTGTGTTATTAGGAAGATGTAGTACAGAGATCCTACAATTTTGCAATAGAGGTTAACCATGTTGTATCTATATGAAGCTTCCAGGCGTGATCGGAGATTGAGACGATCATGGTGCGCTTAGTGCCGTAGCTTCGAGGGTTGTTTACTGAAAATGACACTCATACCTCGCAGTCAGTCTAATGCCTTTTTTGTGTGGTGTGGCCTATTGTTGGTCTGTGAGTCAGGCTGCAATGAGCCCTTCTTAGCGCGATCCCTGGCACGCTCACAACTGTGAAATGTGAGCCACTCAAACCCCTTTTATGTGAAATCCTGGTGCTTGGATTATGGGAGGGGCAGGTCTTGTACGTGGTACGTGCAGAAGAGGTCATCGGTAGGTTTTCTTGCATTCGTGTCATGACACTGGGCCCAGGTGGGAAAGGGAGAGAGCGTACGGTAGATGTCTTCCCGCAATAGAATCCTATTCAGGCGCATGTCACCGTCCCAGCGCTATCTTGCTGTGGAGAACACGGTGGACCATGTCGAAACCGAGGCTGGAACTGTCGTACACATAGCAATCAGTGTCAATAAATACATGGATAACCTATCGTACGAATGAACATTTCAAGGTCTCAAAAAGTTCAACATTAGACATTTTTAAAAGCATATATAGACTTTTCTACAGGATAAAAATTAAACAAGGCATACATTTTATCAGGGAAGTATTGCTAGTGTTTCTTATTTAACTTAATTGAATTTATAATGATATTTTGAAAGTCAATGGAAAAATGCATAGTACCTAGGTAGTCATTGTTTTACCGAATGTGGTGTTTACCGGCTGATGGATATATTATAATTAAAAGTGAGCATCAGGCAGCCATTGGAAGATCTTACGACTGTGATTCACGATGATCTCACCCAAATAATTCTTTCTATTAAGAACTGCATGTCAGTATTTCTGCTAAAATGTCGTGAGGTATATCTTGTATGTGTCATGCCTCTCACTTTCAGTTGTCTATCGCCAATAATGGACACCTCTATGGGTTCAGCATTTCGGTGTTTTACATGTTTTATCTGTTTTATTCTCTCCTCAGACCTAGTAGAAATTTTATCCGTAATAACGTTAGTGCTTACTTCACATCCTAGCTAGAACCTACTGGGTGATAGTCCGACAGACAGCAAAACGCTCCGGTCGCGGACAATGCTGGCTAACTATCGTGCACCGAAGTTGAGATAGCTTTCCTCAGCTCGCTGGAAGCGGCGCAACGTCTTCTCAAACGTGGCATGTGGAGACGTGTCGTTGTTTCAAAGATTGGCATCTAATCTGACTTCTTGTTCTCAGCGGAGACACTTTGACAAGGACACTGGTGACGTATCTTCCTGGCTGTTCTAACCTCCTAAAGAGTGTCAAAGAACCAAGCCAAGCTCTCCTTTGTGAAGATAGGTGAGCCCATGAGGGACCAGCATGTAGGTGTGAAGTTCGGATCGAACACGCCAGTCCATTATTTTTGAAGTGGAGGAGAGGGGTGGAGAGAGAGAGGCGCAGCAGGAGTTCATAACGCAAACAGCAAAGCTAACCACGTCACCAGAACAACGTGCTTGTTGTTGTAATCATGCTCGTACGTTGACCGGCATGGTTACTTCCGATGGGTGTGAATAGGTAGTCTGTAGAACGTGTTTTTGGTGGGTTGAGGGGGGGGGGTGGATCTGCTGTCATATGGACCCCATTAGGTCGGAGAACCGAAATGTGATGGGAGTCGGGGCTGCTCAGCACAGCGGTTGACGGTCTAAGATTAGAAACCCAGTGCGTCATAAGCCAATTGACTAGGTTTCTGATGGAGATATTCGAAACTACCATGAAAGTGGTCATACATTTAACAGACGAGTACAGGCCAGTAAGTTTTGGCATCTAATAGAGGTTTTAGGGAGCAAAAACTATTTTAAGCGTAAATAAGGGGCTTTCCGGACAACCGTTGGGTCGGTACATGGCTAAAAAAGTGAAACGGGATGCAAAAATGGGTCCTTTATTGATAATATTGGCTTCTTATTTGAGGGAAGTACTGTGAAGGAGTTACGTTTAGTGTCGTACGGCTGCTATGTTAGGACACTTCGTGCCGTTCGGTTGTGGCATGCATTCAAGGCTGTTGTATACAAAATGACAGATCGAAAGTCCTAATTCAAGTTAGGAAGCTAATCAATATCTCTGCAGAACGGAGACGCAATTTTCAGAGTCATTTACCACTCCACTGGACTGTAGATATGGATCGTAGGTGGAGAAAAGGAGACATGATAGTCGCGGAAATCGCGTTCTCATCACGTGTTGAAGAGCGTAGAGAAGCTCGATTTCAGAGCCGAAGTGTCAGGATTCGTCAACGAGTGTCTGACATGCATCATATTTAAAGCGCAGACAGAGGTGTACAGTAAATGAGAAATATTAATCACATACAACACAAATGTGGCTAAAATCCAGAAAGGATCAGATAGATTACAAAAGTTTAGCAATCAACAGCGTGATAACGGAGCACCATTGGGGTGTGGTTCCTTAAGAAGTTAGCAGGTTAAATAATATCACTTGCCAATTATATGAAGTCTACGCCAACAGAAACACTGGAGCGTCAAGCATATTCGTAAATGATGCATAATGTCAAGGGGGATCGTGCCAAAACAAATTTAGGATCAACGATACGTATGAGAACCACATCGGGCGTCATAAGCACCGTTCTGAAATGCCTTCTAAAATTACGTCAATATTGACTTCTCTTGTACTTAACGCATTCTCTTCCTTGAATGGAGGCCAGATCCCGTCCACCAGTGCATAGTTGAAGAAGGACACTGCATGCATTTTCAGGAGGTCATCGAAATCTTACTTGGAACCAAGACCATAGCCGGGTTTACTTCAGTTATGCGTCAAGCGCCTTCAAGAACTCGTCAATAGACGACTAGGCAGGTAAATCGAATATGCATGTATAGGGAGACAATTAAATTTGAACTTTCAGATTTTTTGCAATTTATTTCAAACATAACAAAATTAACGTCCTAGAAGGTATGGGCACAGTATTTTGGCAGTTTTTTGTAGCTCAAAACATGGCTTATCATTGAGTTTTGCAATTTTTAAAAACAATATATTACCTAAAACTTGAATCAGCGTAACGAATGGGATCTAGATGATCATGTAAAGGCACCTCATCTATGGTTGATTTTACGTATATTGCTAAACTAGCCAAAAAATATCTTTTTTTAATGGATAATATGGTGCTAAATTAGTTAACCGGAAAACACTACAGAAACTTAAGGGCAAATCTATGTTAACGAATAATATTTCCTATGACAGTTTTGATAAAAATGTAGCCCAGAACCCATATTTTTGGACAGTGCATTGGATACACTGAAAACCTTTAAATTTACAGGACCCTCTGAAATTCAAGTGACTCCAACGTCACCGAAGATAAATCACTAATTTTACGAAAACAGTATGTTCTTAATACACTTAAAATGGTATGCTTACGATTGTATTTGCTAATTTTATCCACATTTATTAATCACTGAACTGATTATGAAAATGCGGCCTTAAAATGTTTATTTATTTCATACCCTCGTGAACTAAATAAAAAGCAATAAGGGTAAGGATGACTTATATGATCCCTAAACAGGAGAGGACAGCAGGAACCACCCACAAATACATGTGCCTCATTCCAGATCAAACTGAGTTAGATTTAAGCTTAGGGTTGGAGTAAGGTTTGAGGTCTGGTGTAGCGTTAGAGATAAGGTACGTTTGGCTTAGTTTAAGGGTTAAGATTAGGGTTAGTGTTAAACATAGAGCGATGGTTAAGAGTTGGGTTATGGTTAAGATTAGTGTTAAATTTAAGGTTTAGCTTAGGGCTAACGTTAGAGATAGCACACAAGAATATTAACCCGTTTCGGACTTTTGCGTAGAGCCATCTTGATTACTTGCATGGGGCGTTCCTTTTCCTTGTGCCCCACTCATGGGGCCATATAAAGCATCCTTACCGAAACAAGCTTCTTATTTGCCACCTGTATATCAAACAATCAAAACTGGATCAATTATTGCAACATACCTTTAACCCTTATAAGGGACAATTATTTAACTGTAGGCAGTTGGCCACCCACTATCGTCCATTCTTAACGAATGCTTATGTGCAATCTACATTTGCCTTGGTTTCCGCGTAATTAGACATGTTTCGTAAACGAAGGTACCTTTCGTGATTCAGTTTACTTACGATAGATCCGGCGGCACCGTTCATCTTAGAACGAGCACACAACAACAGATGACATTCCTAGATATTTTAATGTAGGCAAATAGAACGAATTCGCTGGAAAAACTGTTTATAAACCGGTGATTAGGAAAAGACAACACACCTCACTCGATTATTTTCTGAAATTCAGGTAAAACGAAATTAGCTTGTGTGTCCATTCTGTCACCTCACTGCATTGAATTCCCCCGATGGTGTGGAAAACGAGAAAAATTGCGCTGGCAGAAAAACTGGGCTTGATATATCGTCAACCAAACAAAATGAAAGCTAAGAACCGCTCAGCCTTTGACTCTCATCCAAAGGTGATAGTGTCTCCAACGTAAGAAATTGAAAACTTGGTAGAACAACTAAACAGAGCTGCACTGATGCCAGGCTCTGCAATGTCCACCTTGGTGAGATAAATTAAATAGTCCGGGCACATACCAACCACTTCAACCTGAGTTCTTATTTTTTTGACTGATGCGGGTGCAAACAAATTGGTCATATTTAAATAGTGATTCTGATAGCTAAAAGATGGCTGTGGATGCTTTTGGGGTTATTCGATATGAATAATAAACCGTTCTCTTTCTCAGTGGAGTGACCGATTTCAAACATTTGACCTTGTTTTTTTTATCAAATCATCCATCAACTTCAACTTAAGGAGAGATTGCCTTTGCTACTCTCTTTAAAACAGTACATCCAGGTGCTTATTTGCCTAATATCTCTTGAATTTTGGCCACCTTTTCCACTTGAACAGTTCGAAATTGTTTTATGTGTACTGCATCAAATTTAAAAATGAGTAATTAAGTTGGACAGATCACTTGGCTTCTGGGTCGTTCATAATGTTGGTCGTATTTAGACAATCTGCACTATCTAATGAGTGGAGACGCAGTTATAGCTAAGATCTGGGCATAGGCCAGAACCCTGATATTTTAATGGGTGAGCTCGTTCTAGATTAATAAAAATTGACAATGAAGGCCTAACTAAAACAGAAGTAATTCCTTTAATTTGATGTATGATTGATTGGTTGAAGCAGTGTTTTCAGTATTTGGAATGTTACAGTCTTCTCTGTGTGGGTAATAATCACTCCTGCGGCTGGTACGAATAACCGAAAGCTCACGAAAGACTAAGGGAGAATTGAAGAACATGGGATGACCGAGAAAAGAGTAGAATGTACACGTTTTAACTCTAAAAATGCTTTTTCGTGTTCATCGTCCTCGTCATCAGATAAGAATAAAAACTTGATGTTGATTTATCAAGACTCGCAATTCTCACTTAAAGTGATTCATTATAATCAGTTCGCTCGCAGATGTAGTGGTAGCTACCGGTCTGATCTGATTGAAAGACAGGAGGTACTTCCTTTGTCCCTAATTTTTGTCTCTAGGTCAGACATGTCAATGACCACGTCCGGTATTTGCTCCATCACCGGTCGGGGCCGACCTTTTAAGTATCCTTCATAGTAGACGTCTCAACAAGGTTTTGCCATTCGCTGCATGATCGCACCGGAGGTTCTATTTACGATGTCCAAGGCTGAAAAAATACAACCTACCTATACTATCTACCTACCTATACTACCTACCTACCTACTACCTACCTACCTAATTTACTCGAGCCAGACAGGTGGTGGACACTTCAGTAGACTGACCGTAACAGACGGAGAGACGCACGAGGTGAGGACCACCTAAAATCACAGTTTCACACACACGACACATCAACAATCTGCCTTGCGACTTTCACGCTTCATGATCCCATTGCCGGACGGTGCAACCTCGTGTTGGCAGTATGAAGAGGCAGATTCAGATCCTTTCCTGCTCTGCTTTAGACTCCCTGATGCTCGGTTTGCGCAAGAATAGTCAGGCGAATGGAAGGCTTTGATTAATTCGTCTTCACCTAACTCTAGGCAGCATCCCTGGTTATGGAAGGCATTTTTCTTAGACTGGGTGACTGAAAAAGTCCACATTAACCTGCAATACGATCCACGGCAAACCTATCCAGGGCGGAGGTTGTAATGGTGTCTAGGAATAATTTACTGAGGGCAACTCTAAAGGCGTCCAATCCAGCCAAGTACCCAAATGCAGAACATCATACAGAGAAACACCCTTCGGTTCACCAAACTCGGTTAAGTTGTCTTCAAACCCCAAGACACTCAAATTATACCTCCTAGACAATTATCATCCGTTGTACAATATTTTACAGCTAATGAAAAGATTTTTAACCGTTTTTCCTACTATGGACCCTAGTCGGTGCACAGGAGTTTCAGACGCTAGCGAAGTCCTCAACGTGCTAAAAATTATCTTTATTTATTGTACGATATTTTTTCGACGTAGAAAATCACACCGAATCACCACTCAACCGGTCACGTGCAGTTTTATTGGTAAAAATTCATCTTTTTTGTTTTGACTTATCTATTTCACCTGTTTGTATGCGCCAACCCTTGCCAATCCAAATAATAATGTGTGTGACTTCCACATAAGTGTACATTAACCGAAGAATTTTAAGCCAATGGGAGAACGTTGGACCATCCGCGATGACCTGTTGCAGGACCCTAAACCAATCAGCTCACAGAAAGTAACCATACATATATTAAGAAGCTAATGATTAAAACTAACAAATTGAGTAGTTCCATCCGGTTAACTTGTGTGATCTCATCGGTTTGAGGGATGAAGCGATTGGACGTAATTCATGGAATATCTGTCGTCATTGCAGGGTTTTTAGTGCATTTGTCTTTTGGTTGCATGTACACAATCGGTAAGATTAGTTTTTGAGGGCTCTATTACTGTAATGCCCCCTTTTAGGCAACATGGCAACCTACATTGCCTCCTACATCATAAGCAATGTCGATAGTGAGTTCAACAAGGGCAGGGTGGTGTGGCTATCTGCGGCAGCCCTGGCTTCTCAAGGCGTCTTCATGCCCATGGGCGGTCTTCTCGCACCCAAGCTCGGTGTACGGTTGGTGGTCATAATCGGATCCGTCATAAACAGGTGAGACGCTTTGACGCTTTATAGGCTCTCAAGTACATTCTAATTCAAGCATCTAGCATCCTTAGCTTGGCTCTGCTCACGTTATTAGGCAGCAGCCGAGGGGGTAGCATCAAACCTTATACATTTTGGGTTCGGCGAATGTTTTCGTAAATAGTGGTGACAATTTCCGCATACTGGCTCCTAACCTCGCAAAGTACATTATATTTTTATACCCTGTTCAAATTTGTAACAAACGGTTCCACTCATAAGACATAAGCACGCATTAAACTTTCGTTTTATTTGACTTAGTTGAAGTAGACAAATTGCTTTGAGTAAATTGACTCAAAAAGTCATAAATGCATTATCGATCTACTAATTTATTCAATTTTCTACGCGATTAGATATCTAGGTTGTCCGATGCTTGCTGTATTAATTTTAACACACAAATCGTGTGGGTGTTTTTATTAATTTTGCGTGCCCCCACATGACATCGCAATGAAACCAATAAACGATTTTTAAGTTTGATTTAGGCCTTTTTTAAATATTCTTCAACAATATTAGCTTCTGTTCAAATACTTACTTTGAGCTTAGTATGCTTTCGTGCATAATATAACCCTTAAAATTCGAAAGTTCATGCAGAATAAACTTTAAAAATTTCCTTTGGTTTTTAGTGGAATCTACATGTTAACCTACTTTGCGATCCAAAAGGGATTCATTTACGTCCTACTGACGCATGTTGGTTCCCTCGGACTCGGGATTGGACTTTCTTATTCCGTGGTCATGCAGACGGCTTCCAGTGTAAGTTGAGCTATATTTAACCTACGTTACGCTGGATTGGGAAGGGAATATGAGGAAATGCTGACTTCGGATGACCTTTTTGACTTTAAAAACCTGATTACGACTCGTAGTGTCTGAAGGCCGGAAGATAAATCCAACAGATGCCGTTAAGGAAATACAAGTAACATTGCGTGCCTCAATGGCATAAGAAAAAGGTAGACTTGCTATGAATTGGAGAAGCCCTCTTTTCAAGTTTGTTATTTTCGGTGGACTAATAACATATAATGGCATTCAAAATACACATTTTACAACTGCTTACGATCAAAAAATATAATCTGCAAAGACTTATTGTCCTGGGGAATCGTCCTGCGATTGCGTGCGGGTGCCCGACGACGTCTAATCAGCCACAAATGTCCATCGCACACTCCCTTTTTACCTGAAAATTAAACGCATTTAAGACCAAATCGTCCGAGCACCAAAATGTCACCTGGGGAACCTATTACGGGACTATGCGGGTATTGAGTTATCTACATAAGATATACTTTAAGCTTTACGATTGAAGTTTTCGTACATTTAAAACCAATATGGGGAGAGAGCTGTAAATTGAGGAAGTTAAGCATTTATTTTGAAACTGCTTTACAGTGGTTCCCCGAGCATAGTGGCCTAATCGTCGGCCTCATCGCTGCCGGGTTCGGGCTAGGCGCTTTTGTATTCACGCCTATTCAGTTGAAGTACGTGAATCCAAATAACATCGCCGTGAACAATGAAACCAGGTGAGCGTTTTAGTTGCTTTAAACTTTCATTTTGTGAAATCTATGTAAATGCAGATGGTAAAGGTCCATCATTAAACTGTCTTAAAACTCCAGTTTTTAAACTAGTGTACATTGTTTCTACACCAAGTAATTTATCCTGCGTCACTTACCTCTCAAATACTTTCGTGAAAATTCGTTTAGGGTACTTAACGCCTCAATCTTTATTTGAAGTAAAGTAAGATGACAACAACAGTAATGCTGGTAGAAGCGCACAATCGAGTTCCAGGAAGCAGTACAAAAGATGAAGAGTCGATCACTGGAATATGGTGTTTATTGGCCTGACGTTTCGGATTCTATCTCGAACACATCACCAGAGACAGTTGCAGAAAAAAGCACTTCGAGCACAAGTTGCGCAGTATTTATAGGGCATGTTTGCCAAGCAACCGCAAGCCTACTATCACTGGCAGTCCTCGTGTTCATCACTGGTGTTCGTACGTGATGCGCAGTTGCGTACGGGCACTATATTATTGTGTTGCGACCCACTACAACGAAACAGAAGACAAGGTTGCCGATTTGCAGTACCTTCCACGTGTGTTCAGAGCAAACGGCTACCTGCACAACTTTATCGACAGTTGCATGCGCAGTCAGGGCGAGAGGCCGAACGGCACCAGCCCCAAATTTTGGCAAGCGCTACCAAACGTGAAGAACGTCTCGAGGTGGTTAGCCACCTTCTCACAACACTCGGAGTTGGTGTTACACACCCCCCAGACGCAAGCATCAGGTTCCAAATAATGGGGCCAAAAGACCCGCTACCACGGCAAGAAACGTCTTGAGCAATTTACCGAATCTGGTGCAGTTGTGGACAAAGCAACTACGTCGGAGAAACTGGGAAACTACTCCGCACGTGAATGACCAAGCACGTGGAAGCAGTGAGGAGAAAAGACTAAATCTCAAGTCGGGGCTCATGTGACGGGACCCGGCCACACCTTCGAGTTTGACGAGGCCAAAATTCTTGCAAGGGCTGACCACCGTGTGAGCTGTGAACTGCTTGAGTCATGGTTCTCTGCGCTATGATCTCATGGCTCCATATTCTGTGTTGCGATTTTGTCTGGGCAAATTTGGCAGCCACGCAGGGAGAATGCGGTTGACCAGTATGAAACAAGAAGAAGAAGAAGAAGAAGAAATCATCGCATCAACTACGAACAGCAGCGATGAAAACAAGGACTGCCAGCGATAGTAGGCCTGTGATTTCGTCGCAACCAGGCCCTACAAATACTGCTTAACTTGTGCCCCAAGTACACATTCCTGCAACCGTCTCTGATGATGGTTTCGCGAGAGAATCCGAAACGTGAGTCCAAAAGCACCATTTTCAAGTGATCGCCTCTCCTTCTTCTTCTTCTGAATAATAGTAATCTTGTTCCATGCATATTTATTGCAAAAATCCATCTATTCAGCTGAATATCTTTCGATTTTATACTGTGCAACTATCGCTTACTGTTGGTATTTCGCAGTTTGGTAAACCTTCTACCGTGTTGACAATATCTGCCTATTAAAGCAAATTTTGTTTCGTAAAACAGTTGCTCGCATTTCATGGATTTATGGGAAATTTTGTTTGAAGTGGTCATTAGACACATAATAATAAATGTTTCCTGGTTCGCTCAAAATGCCAAAACCCTATGTTATATGATAATAATGTGTTCTTTTTTGTAATTTATTCAACCTAGTCGTTTTTTATGCATGAAAACTAAATCTATAATTCTTTTGCTGCTGAGGTAGGACATGTGCTAGCATGTTTACGACCACTTGAATGAGTACAATACGTAAGGAATAATAGTTAAATTAGACTCTGGGATAGCAGTAGAAGTATTTGACCGAATGTCAGCTAAGTAATAATCTGCTTTCGACGTGCAATAATCTTGCACGCCTGGGGAGTGCGAACCCGGACGCAAACAAACCCAAAAGCACCGAATTGCTTGAGCTCGACATGTATTTTCGTTAAATATAATTCTTAACTTGTTATAATGGCATTCAGTCATTCGCATATAAAAGCGAAATATGTGTATTTATCATGATTTCAAAACTTTATACTCGACATATTTCTTGCTTTTGATGAATTTGCAATTTTTCTAACATTTGCCGCTAAGTGACATCCATAAACCTTTACTGTCTTAAGAAGCCAAAGGATTTAATCTATCATTAAATCCACATGACTAAGCCAAACGGTGAGAGAATTATGAATATTATGGACAATGACCAGAGAGACTGGAATGGCTCATTAGCCATCATCAGCCAGCCATATCCAACCGCAGGTATTGCACAACCTGGAGCTAGAACCCGTGACCTTTTGCGTAGAAGTTCAAAGATCCAACCATCCACCAATGTGTATATTTCCAATCTTAAATCGCAAGCCCACGGGCACTAGGCACAACGGTTAAAGCCTTGGTCTTCTAATTAACAGGTCATGGGTTTAAGCCTCCAGTGATTCACCGCATTGGTATGGGTATGTCTGGCTGATGACGGCTAATAAGCCGGAAATGGCCATTCCAGTTTTGCTGGTCTTTGTCGGTAATTTTCTCTTGCTTATACTAATAGCCGCTGTGCTGCTCCTGAAGGGGATCGAGAGAGACCTCTAATGTAGAACGGGACGAGTAAGTCTCTTAACCAATAGTAAGTGCCTATCCACCAGTTTTAAATGTTTTCAAACTGATAGCACGAAATGAATACACGAACTAGAGACCTATTATCCTCTAGAGTTCATTAAATATTCAAAGCAATAAGCTTTCTATGAATTACTCATGGGAAAAAAGAGATTCATGTTAGAAGTAGCTGCTGGGAATGACTATCATTAATTGATTGCGCAGGGCATTATTCTGGGGTTGGTTGGTTCAAAAGTGGAGATTTAGGCATTATGGCTCCCTTTAAGTGTGGCCAATGTCACTCCCACTCCCATGGAACTCCAACCACTCTGTTTTTTGATGCCCAGGTCGTGCGTGGCACGCGTAGGCGGGCCATTTAACTTGGCCAGTTAGTGAATTCGAACCCGGTTTGTATCCATCGGACTCCGCCTTGTGACAAGGCCCAGTTACGTAAGGAAGAGTGAGGAGAGAGAGAGGAGAGGCTGCTTCAGAAACTTTGCTGGTTTGCTATCACATAAATTGATCTAATAGCAAATCACCGCCTTGCACCCGCACTGCCATAGCGCATTCAGCGGTTAAATGTTTTGTAAATTGAAATCGAATGCGAATCTAAGGATCGTTTTGTAAGAGTGCAGAATATTTGGTCTATATGTGGTTATGTACAATCAGTCTGACGTTACAATTCAGTTGGAAATGGCAGCATAAAGTACTATAGGGGCCATTAATTTTTGAACTTAAAAGTGACCTGCCGTAACAATCGTGTTTAATAAAGATCAAAGTTGGAAAAACAATCATCAAGCTGAATAAAGTACTCTCTGTAGTCACAAATCATTTATACCAACCTGAAAACCGCCACAGATATTTGATATAAACAAAGTGGGCCATTCCTAGTGGCGGCTGCTCTAAGCTGAAACCGATAAACAAGTCTTCCGTTTGTTTAACTAAACATTTCCCTGTAACTTGGCAACCATATTTTAAGTCAATGTGAAATATTTTGGTACACATTTACAACGTACTTTGCACTTGTACCAATCTAAAGTTATGTCTATTTCACTTAACTACATGTACATGAAGCGAAGACATTTAAGAATAATACAATAAATGGGGTTAACCTCGCTCGTGGCTGGTCTCACTGCAACAGAAATTTACGAGAACTTCCTTGAAGCGGAAGAAGTGGTCTAGAAAATTAAATATGGGAGAAAGGGTATGTACAAATAGCTCTATAGCCACAGTTACCAAAAACGACAGATGTCGATATAGACTGCTCTGTATTAGAAACCACCAGGTCCTACAATTTACACCAGGCAAACAGGGGAATATAGCACAAAACTAGGAGACGCAGATAGCTATGAAACATTGAAGGAAATATTTGCTTTTCTCGAAGTGCAAATTTTTATTGAAGCCCAGATGCAACATGTCTAACATGAAGCAAAATGAGAAGGTTATTCCCATTTGGTTGGATGCTTTGTTTTCTTGAGGCATCTTTATTATTACCAATATAACTCGCAGTCAAAGGAAACGGCAAATTAATTATCGCACATTAAAAATTTTTATATTCAACGCCTGTATGCGTTATAGCACATTGCCTGGAAAATTGCAAATGAAAAAATTATCTATGTATTATTTGAGCCCTGTTTTATTTACTCGCAGTTTGTGGGTAGAATTGACGGAGATTAGGAACCTCACGCATTTCGAAAGAACCCCTCTTAGCTTGTATTTTTGAAGTTTACAAATTCCGAATTGCATATGTCTTATCTAGAAAACTATTGAGCTTCCCTTTTTCTTGTGCGATAGTTTTCTGACGGTCAGAAAAATAAAAATGTATATTGAACACGTATTGAACATGTATATTGAAAGCGATTTCAAGTTTTTAGCCGATAGAAGACTATTGCATCATCACGACATTGCATCAGGTTTTGATTAATGCTTATGTTTGAAATAAAATTTGTCCTTCCTTTAAGTGTCGACCTTGAAAATGATGTTAGGCCTGAAAAGGTTTCTGCAAAATGGGTTTCGTGGAACATTTAAAATAAATAATCAATAAAAATTAATAGAATAATACATACTAAGTGCCTAGTCATTTCATCGAAGGTTTTCGTTATACAGTTAGCTAGAGTGATAAACAGACAGAAGTCAGGTTAATACTGTTTTGTCGTATGTATCGCTTTAAAAATTAATCTTTTCACCCTGAGTACACGTTTGGAAATATCCCCATATATTTGGCGTGAATGCTAATGTTTATTTTCAGGGTTATAAAATCGGCTGATTAGACTGCACGCCAGCTCCAACCTATCCTATAATAACACGTGATTAATGGGGCCTTAGTGCATCGTTTGGCAATAAGAAGGCATTTGTTTTGCTAATGCGTGTTAAGGTTTGTTGGACTGTGCTGACCAACAAATATTGCTGATCTCCATTCAGAAGAGATCTGGAGGGGAACTTGGTAAGAAACCAATCGAAAGTTCAACTGTTGAATGCAGCGAGTTTTACAGTTTCGTCCATCCAATAGTTTTTAAAAAGCAGACGTTTAAATGTCATGTTTAGAAACCATTTTGACAGGCCACTATGGCGGTCTCAAATTTATAGTGATAATCAAGTGGGAGAAAAGGGAGCAAATGAACTCGAGCCCGTAAAGGTGAGTGTTTGTGGGTGATAATCTGAGAAAGAAGGGTTGCTCAACGGAATAGAACTGCCGTGTTGGCGCTGTTTGGGAGAGCTTAGGTGGTTCTCCAGTGTCAAAGCGTGCAATGTCGAAATTAACCGGAATTCTAACTGACTGACCAAAATAGTCGACTTTAGGCTTAGGCACCCCAAAAAAGAATGACTTACACGTGAGGCATGATATTCAGATGCTAACCCTAGGAACAGGAATCTTGGTCTTCCTGTGGCTGATAACATCACTGCATACATAAGGAAAAGAAGGTCACACCGATCGTAAGGACACTGAGAACAAGCATTCCCGTGACGAACTCACACGAAGGGGAAGCAAACTTTCAAGCACCCTCCATCGAGGTGACGACGCCTAAAAAAGGCGATCTTACAGCCGCAAACAGCTTCGAGAAAAATGAAGCTCCGTAAAAGAAAAAATGTTTATCAGATCCAGGTTGACTATTTTGGCCAGCCATTTGGAAATCTGGTCGATTTTGGCACTGCATGGTTTGAAAGTGGCGAGCTGTCCGAAACAACACAAACACGAAAACTCTGTTCCGGTGAGCAACTTTCAGGTCTCATATATTTTACGGTGTTCATCACTTGCCTCACAATACTTCTAACCAGAAGAAAATTCGGGTGAGTTTTAGGGGTCACAAGCACATTTCGCAGCGAGCGAATACGTAATAACCGGATTTGGGAACTCTCACCATTGAACTGGTTTTGAGAAGCTTTCGTGAAGAAGAGAGTGGGAAATTTGAAGTGGTTTATAAGATATGAATATCAAGAGGGAATAAAATTTGCCGATAATAACCATAGATATTATGCTTATAATTTTTAATTGAAAAGAGTTGCACGATTAAGTGAACCATAATCTTTGTGGTAATTCATGGATGCTCTGAACATCAATTCAGTTTTTGACGAGAAAAACTTATTCTAGCTTTGTTGTTGATCAAGCAGTCATATGCCATAGGTTTGAGTTTCAGAGAAATTAAGAATCACCTGTTTCTTAATATCTCTCTAGAAATCGCCCAGTCACCAATGTACATGCATAGTATATCCATGGCGAATGCTAGTGCTTGAAATTTCTACGGGTATATGTTATATACTAGAAACTTCAATCTTTTTGAAAAAAAGACATTTCTCCACTGACCATAGTTGGTTTTAGCTGATTGGCGGAAAAATTACTCCCCTTATTTTCTGGAGTCAAAGTTGGTGTCCTCAACCAACCCCATCCGGCACAACCTTCGGAGGGTTACGGATTGAACCGGACGATAGTTGAGACCTTGCTGGATTTTGGAACATACCATCACAGCTTATGGTTTTTTTATAGGTCACTAATTTGTTTGTACAAACACACCTGAGGTTACTGAAGCCCCATTGTTACCGATGAATTATTCAATGGGCGTGAAAGCCAGCTTAATTAATATCTGGTCTTCACCGAGGGCTGTTTCGGTCTCCACCATTTGTGGACGCACAGTGTAGTTTAAAGCACGACTGACAGATCGGTCCCGTAGACCAGAAACGCGGTCATTCTGGAGAAAAAGGTAACAAAACTCAGAGGATCTACCTTTTACATCCCCAGTATTCTGCAGACAGGACTTTTATGAACAAATATTTCCCCTGTTCTTCTTCTACGGTCAGAATGAACTCTGAAGTGAACTACCTTACTCTCAGAATCTGAAAATTATGAAATTTATGAACCAAGCATACCTTACCCCTCAAAAGGAGGCGTCAGAAACAACCTACTGAGCACAGATTTGACGTTACGAAGGTGAAAACAAGTTTAAATTCGGGAAGGGGGGAGGTAAATAGGTGTGGGAGATGGGGCAAGGCGTAGGGAGAGCGCGGTTGTTAACATAAACAATCGCTGACAAGATGTGGTTTTGGTCAGCATATTGTGTAAAAATTTGTCGTGTCATCAGGTTGTTTTCTGTTTTTTTTACTGTTTGGTCCTGTAGGTCAGAGCATGTTCCAATCCCACCTCCGGGTCAGAACGTTCAGTGTCACTCCTATCAGATTTTGAACAAAAGCGGTGTCTACGCCCAATGTCAACTGATCGCGACTGGTCATGTGATGCTGTTGGCTGGGCGTAAGCCCAAATCAAGAACTACAGCGCTGAATCAATTTTATCTAAAAATTAATGGGGTGGAGATCAAAACTCTAGTGTTCTAACGCAGACTGAAAGTGTAGCTGGGAGGACGTAGGTCCGTTGGAACTTCTAATCACCCTCTAGTCATCTGTATTTATCATTTTATACGCCACCATCCACAAAGTCGGCGACAGATATCGGCGAAAACAAATGCGATTTGAATAATCATTTTTGACTTATCTGTAGTCGCCAGCTGGCCCATGTCGAGGCAGCCTTATCCGAGCCAGGCCAGGGAGACTTGACATTAAACGCTGAAGGATTTAATCAGTGATTGCATTATATGTTTCCTGTGGTAAGCAAAACAAAGATCGAGAATAACCTTGTTCTGCTATTAAATTTTGGGGATCGCCTTTACTGGCGCTTCAAGTTAGAACAAACTCAATGGTATTTTAGTTTCGTGATCGGAGCAGGTAGATACACCCTCCTAACGTTAAAATCTGACCATTCAGCGTTCAATTACTGAAATCTTCAAGTTAAATCTATGTAGCTCTGATACTTTTTGGCGAGAGAAATCAAAAAGAACCTTCCGCGACGTCCAAGGACACCATTCTTTTATTCCTGTGTACTACAAAGTCCACGGAAAATCTGGAAAACCACCGCTGATTCGAACTATCTTGCTTGCATAAAAACCCACAGTGGTTTTTAAAAACCTCTCCGGGGTCTTTAATTTTACGTAAGTTTGTTAGTTAGTGTTAAGGTGCATAGATGAGCTTTATGTCTGGTACTTATAAGTGTTGCTGTTAAAGGACTGCTTGACCGAGGTTTGTTGTATCCACTTCCGATTCTCTTATAAATGTCTAAGTAGAAGCTAAAGGATTTAAAGTCACAAAGACTCTGTATATGTCCTTTCCAAACTTTATGGAACTTATAATTATTAATATATTCTGCAGTTGCGTCACTAGGGGAAGTTCTGATTGTCAACTTTGAGTTCAGGTAGTTTGTTTCTATTGAGGTCTAAACCAGCGTGGAACTTGCGCGTGCAAAAGGGCCGTGGTCTTGTTTTGAAGCATCAAATATCGCCTTAATCCCGTCTAACATATATAAAGATAGCTGACTTGTCCATTGCATGAAAGTCGTGAGCACCTTGCCGTCTTGCTTAACCTTTGTTAAAGTTATGTGGTGTCTTCTAAAAAATTAATTTAGCAATCAATTATATTAAATGTTTGTGCTGGTATTTTTTGAAATGAAATGTCTTGCGAGAATATTCTTCAATAAGTTATTTCGATGAAGAAAGAAAATAACAAACCGTTGTAATTGGTTGCTTTTAAGATTAAATTTCATGTTTGCATTTACTAAGGGGGTTTGCAAATGTCCACTCACATGCAAAACGTGGTTGATTGTACCAAATATTCATTGAAATTGTAAAGTGGGTTTCCGAAGTACAACATACAGGCTCTTTGGCAGTGACATTCCATCACTAACGAGTTTCAATGTCTGAGGTTTCAGGGTTTGGCACAACTAAATCAGCTTGCGGAAAGAACACTTTGACTTCAAAAATTACTCTCCACGCAGACAAGCTGACCAAAGGAAGTGGGCAGAAGGCGTTAGTGTTTAATATGTAATCTTAGGCGAAACCAAGTATCGGCGCGGATTCAAAAAAACTGTATGGAAAAAATGTCTGACAACTGTTTTATGTACATGTTTCCGTGTACTAAAAGAACAATGTCTGGTGTACTATTGATAATACTAGATGCAGCAGTTTGGATTAGAGCTTGGCGATAGAAGATAGGTAGCTACAATCAAAACACGAAAAACAACGTCAGTGAATTCAAGATCTTCTTTTTTATTCTCACCGATGCTGATCTATCGACCATAACCTTTGGAATCAGGCTTTTTTATCTTTTCCAGATTATTGGTAACTGAAATCTACGCCGTTCCGAGCATGCGGACAAATTCTTTTATTCATTAACGACATTTCTCTAAAGTTTGTAAAATTCCTCTTGTAATCTTCAAAACAAGAAATAAGATGGACTAAAGTTCTATTTCATGAGTCAATTAAGGTTGATTTAAACTGACTTAATACGTGCTAGACAAAAGAATGGCACTATTTGCACCAGACCTTGCGACTGACTTTCAATATTGAAAATTTTTCTCTTCAAATCTGCTGAGATACATTTTTGCCACACAATTTAAAGGGCAGTCAAGAGGCTTCACTTGATTGTCTCTAGCTTCCCGCAGTAATTAGTTAGTTTTGCTTACTTGACCCAGTGACTCCCAGCATTTCTCCCTAAGCAAATCGACGTTATTCTCGTCTTTGGACTTTATTTTTTTCACTCATTGCACATTTCTTCAGTCCACGTGCACAGCACTCGTGGTAAATAAGTAATAAACACAGCCTGAGGAGGCTTCTTCTGCAAGAAAGACAAACGGCTAGACTTGTCGAGGTATAATAGGGAGAATTCAAGGTTTTGGCTGGAAGCGCCACCAGCAGAGAACCGTGGCTTTGCCCTTATTTCTCTGGAATTAAGTGCATGCTCGTCGGTATTACGGGTGGTTCATTTACCCTGTCTTAGCCAGGCGGAGTGCATGAATGTGCTGCCCGCATATTTTATTCCTAATCAAAGGCAGGGGAGACTACGTTATTGGACAAGCCCTACGGAGGCGAATGAGGCTGCTCAGCAGTCAGCTTGACCGGTGGTAATATGCCTTTTATGCAGGGAAATAAATGATGTAAAGGAGAGCTTCTATATACTCCTAAGCCTCTCCATTGGTTTTGTTGGGGTTTAGCTTTCCTTGCTAGGTTAGTATGATACCAATATATTTTGTTGCCCCAACATGTGTGCAGATTGCAAGATCCGGTGGTCTTACCTCACGCCAACCAATAAAGGCGATATAATTCCTAACTGACCTGACCCCCTTTTATTCAGCCTCTTGAGAGAAGTAAGAATGAGACCGACTCTGCGCAGTCTTTCATCATAAAAGTAAAACGGTAGCGTTTGAAACTACCGCGGCGTCCCAATAGTTGCCACTTGGAAAGTAACCATTCGACGCGATACTTCGGTCCTCCTACCGTTAACAAAATATTGCGTGTACCAACTCACCCGGCAACGAATGCTTACCCTAACGAACACAATGGATGAGGTTGGAATTACGTTGGCATTTAGGAAGGATGTGTATTAAACGCTGACCTCTCCTTTGTTTCCCGAGTTGGGTCACATATTACGTTCTTGTCGTCAGATGTAGTTATCGTTCCTACCAACCGTTTAAGTTGATCACCACAAGGCAATTATTGTGCACATGCAAGTGAGTTTTTTGCAGTTTCTGCCAATCGAAGAAGTCAAAAATATTAATGACCATCACGGCGTTGGCTATCCGAAGGCTGCGCGTCTTAGGCACAAAAATGGCGGTCGAGAGACGTGCTAAGCCAGCCGCAGGCTTCATCGGAAAGTTGCCGCACTGAGGATTGTGCGGTGACCTACCTAGCAGCTGCAGCCATCATCTAAATTATCGGATTATTCAGTTATGCATGCAAATAATCTGTGTATTGGAGCTTTTTCTTACCACAGCGCAGCCTTGCGGGTTGGGGAGTCAGACTGTCCCAACAATGAATAGGCATTGTTGATAAGTAAAAGGCCAGCGTTTATTCGAATACATTTCATGTTCAAAACATAATAGAATCTATAGTCATTTATTATTTAAATTACCAGCAGCTGCTTTGAAACTGCAGTTTAGTCATAAAAGTCCGGCCTGTGATACTTGAGCGTCCATTTAGTTAATAGCTGCTCTTGCTGCTGGGGTTTGCAGTGCTGACTTTATTTTTAAGCGTCCGCATTCCAAACATAAAGACGCAGGCGAGCTGGTGAAGGTGTAGGGTACTCTATGCAGCCTCTAGTTCAAATCCACCGGTTGCGTAAAACCGCATGAACGAAGGATCTATATTATGATGGTTTTTTGAGGTTTCCGGTTGTGCTGAAAATACTGTCTATCTTTTTTGCCATTATTAATTCCAAAGGGTTAAAAATATAACACACCGTAGCTAAAACTGCACTTCTGGTAGGGAAGTTGCGATGGACTAGGCAAACCTATTTTCTAGTTGACTGCTCGAGCTTGACTTTCCAGTTTGGCAAGTGCCTTCATGCTCGTACACGTTTTACTAGGGGCACGCACAGATCGATTCTTATTACTTCTGTGGAAAAGCATCTGTAAGATTACTACAAACCTTAGCCGAGTTTATGTCGTTTGACCCCGCATATAGGATGAAGTATGACAAACTTTGCGCGATTCGAAACCGTTAAAATGCCCCACACGTTTTGACCCCGTAGACAGTCCTAGGTAGTTACCATTTATCCTCCTTAAATTCATCTTTAAGGACATGATTTTTCGTCCATTTCTGGTAGATTATTTGACGATCCAGAAGTTCTCGGACGAATTCCAATGTCCTACCTCATAATTGGAGGCATAATGTGTGGCCTTCAGCTCATTGGATGCCTTATTCTTCGGAAAAAGCCGTCAAAAAAGGTATGCACTCCACACAATTTTTTAAATCCAGGCATATAAAGGCTTCTTTTCTGGCACTTCAGTAGACGTGCTTCCTCACGAAAAGCTAGCCAAAACATTTAAAGCATGTTGCCGATAAGAAAATATTTCTTAAGCAGGTTGTATTATTAATTAGCACGCAGCATCATCCCAAGATTTTTCACTCACATTGAGATGCCGGCTTTTGAATGAAGTTCTTTCAGGTCACTTGCAAAAACTACAATCCGTAAAATGACTACTTAATTACTGTGTTGCTATTCGATGCCTTTATGTATTTAACTATATTACATAGGCGATTGGCATGAAAGTACTATTTAATGTACTAATTTGATAGAATATTGCCTCTTCTTCCAATTCCCTACTTGCAGGGTGGCTATTTTTCGGTTTTAAAACCCTCGAATAATTTTGGGCCCCACCTGCATTAGCGTCTGCTCCCGTGGGTTTCTCAATTTTATGTGGTATCCATCCCGGCATACTGCCGTGACAGGAATAGCCTATAATTTATGCTGCACAACAATTAACGACAATTAATACCACAACCCTACATAAGTATTCTTTTGGACTCGACAAAACCTTTCAGAATTTCAATTGCACAGAGTTATAGCCATTCACGTGGAATCATGATCACTTGGTGCATAAGGATTGACTGGAAATTAGTTGACCAGAGGGAAAAAATCAAAAATTCACACAGGAAGTATGATGCCGAATTAAATGAAGGGCAATTAGTTTCCAACATCAAACGAGAATCGGCATCAAGTGGATAATGACAAGATCTGGCTAGAATGGCTGCCAGACAATAGGATCTATTGTATCGTAAAACGCAAACGTAAAGTTCCTATCTCCTCTGGGTTGCGGAATAAATGCAGATTGCCCTAACACCTGAGCCTGCAGACGAAAATGAAGGCAGAATGGGCAAATTTGCAGTAACTAGTTTTATTTTGAAAAAAAACCTATAACCAGTGAACGGGTAACCAGAACCCGAAGATACCCTAGTTTAGGGACCACTGCCTCTGCTCTAGTTAAAATTCGTTTAAAATGAAGCTGATGCGGGCACTTTAGGCTTCTAGCCCCTTCCTACGCGAGGAGGTAAGCAGTACTGTCCCTAAATAGGACTGCTGAGACATTCCAGTCGGCTGATTAACTCCACTATGTTTCACGTTCTGTTTAATGGAAAGAGTGAACCAAGTTGACCTTAGTCGCTTATGGGATTTCAATTCGCCCTCTTCACTGGACTTGTGAAATTGTGGGGGTGGGTGGTGAGACGGGTTAGGGAATAGGAGACAGGACTGCCCAGTGTAGGAGAACACACCATGCTGGATACCCATAACTAGTTAAGCTCGCCGATTGAGGTGGTTGCTGTGGTGTGGCTGCTTGGCCGAGCCTTAATTCGAAGAGCCACAGGTGTGAGATTGCTGCCAGTTTCGGGAGCATGCTGAACACCTAACTAGACATCTCGGTACCCCTCGAACGGTTTCAATAAGCATTCACCGAAACATTTTATTTTTTTATAGAATGAGGAGAAAGATATGGCAACGACACTCAGCTTAGAGGGAAAATCTCTGTAAGTTCCGTAATCTACAGACTTGTTATTTTCCAAGGTTACAAAAAATTGACTGAAAATGCCTTGAAGGTGCTACCCACAATGCAGATGTCGTTTCATGGTCTTTCCGTAACTCAAAACTTGGCTGCCAACAGCAGACACCTCTTAAGCTCAGTTTGTTTTTTAATTCACACGAGGTTTTTCACAAAAATGCGAGAAAGTTGCATACTCGAAATGACAGCTAGAGAACGCAATCACACGAGGAAATCTTGCCTGTGGCTGTACATACATCAATGCTTTGCCATGAAATTTGACCCAGGCAAAAGGAGTGGAAATTTAATCAGCACCTGCGACTAGGAATGCAGTTGTAACGCACGCCAATCCCCGTGTAGAAGAGGCGAAGTAGAGGTGCAAATGTAAGCAATTTACACTCAGACATTCGGGCGGTTCAACAGGCTTGAATTGAGTCGAGTGCATAGGCCTAATTATGCCTTTTTACATCCTCAGTTTTTGCCGAATTCCAAGTCAGTTGCTTCGGCAACCTCCCATTACCCTCAAATGCCTTTGTCGAGACACACCTGACCAGCGAATCATCGGACAAGTGACTTGAGAGGGGTTAACAATATATATATCCCGCTTTAATGTTTTTTCATTAAGGAATCTGCAGTCGCCAAAAATAATGAGGTTGGATAAGTGAGGGTTAACAAAAGCATATAGGATGCGGTGTGGTGCGGTTAGTCATAATTAATCTGCACACAGTGCAGCAAAGATGCGGCCTTGCCAAAGGTCTGAACCAGCAAAAATGCGCAGTTTAAAGTGAATTTTTCGTGTCAGTATGCCACGCTATAAACGCAATCAGCACGCTGATTTTCTCCAGTATTGGTATAAAAAAATTAATGGAATTAATTTGAACACTCTGGGGACAGCTGAGGTCATTATGTGCGGCATACCCATACAGTAAAATGAATGCCCAACAAAAAACATCAAACCAATGGTAGCAGACTATGAGGAGGATGCAACACTCAAGATATCAAAATCAGTCAAACCGCAGAAAAAACCTGCAATTTGCTAGACGGACATATATTTCTTCGGTCACATACTTTGGGCCTCAGCAAGTCCCAAATGACCGCCAAATGTCTTATGCCCCTTAAAAAATATTCTGGAATAAAAAACTTCGTATAAGGAGGTCATAAATGCACTAATAAAATTTTTAAAAAACTTGACAGATTGGATAAACGTGTCATTGTAGAGTTTGTCTGGCATTCGCTTTATATTCAGCGAATTTTAAATGGATTTTAATATGAAAATAATACTTTTTCTTGAATGCTTTCGACTACTGACAACCGAACGCTGATGCTGCATCTTATGCAAGGGTAGAAACCCTAATATTTGTTAAATTGACGGAGATGTTTGTCTATCGACAAGAATATTCTCTTTTCAGTATTTGCGATGGTTTAGCCTAAAAAAGGATAAAGAGTTTCAATCACAGCCAGGCAAATATTTTTTGTGGCTTTCTTTGAACTTAAACACAAGCCCTTCCCCATAAGTAGATTAGAACCAAAAATGAGCTGCCCATCACCGGTCGGTAATAATCTTTTCCAAACGCGTTCATAGGGCTTCTAATCTCGTGAAAAATAAATGCAGCACTTTACTTAGCTCAAGTTTGGGTTCCTGTTCTTTACTAGGTCCCAAGTTGTATTAATGACGGCACCGTTGATTATCAACATGCCCGCCAATTTCAAGAGATGACCTATACTGGTGGTTTCGGAATGCATTTCGTGCAGTTCCTTTAGATCCATACCTCCTATCGGCGTTTATTTAAACAAGTTTTCCAGTTTTGATAAATTCAACAGGCTTAATTGCAAGGATGACAAGGGAATTGACACTGAAACGAAACGTTCTGTTGCTGTGCATAGTGTAGTAGCCCTTGAATTCTGGCAAAATACAATGCTCACTCCTGACCCTGTGATAAAACTTTCAGTCACGTCATATACATGCATTTACTGCGATCAACTGCAAAACCGACCCTCAACAATTGCTACGTGAAACGCTGCACCCAATATCGCCTCTTATTAACCCAATGGTACAAGTGTGATGAAATAGAAATGTGGAAAAACTCTGGTTTGCTTATTCCCAGAAGTCAGGCATACCTTTAAAGTATTGAGACGAGCCAAAGATCTTTGATTGGGAAAACAACATTTGACTGAATTATTCGATTTTTTCCTCCCTCCTACTGACAAGCAGGCTTCATAGGCTTCCCTCTGCTGTGGCCTTTATGGTGGCGGTCAGCGGGGTCGGGCCTGAGTCCGTTTCCTAGACTGCACGCATAGGGATCAGCACGCATGGGGTGCTTTTAGACGTGGATTAAGACACATCCGTCACCATAGTGACACGCAGTTTCGGACATTCTGAAGACTTGAATCGGGGTATGGAGAGATAATGAGGAATTTGTTGACTGAATACCTTTCTCTCTGTAAACAAAATCTGCAATCCCCATGAACGATTGGCCCTTAAGTGCACATGTTGACAGTTTGCTGACGTAATAAAGCTACTTTAAGTAAATATTGGACTAAAGCAGGAAATAATTTGCTTTGTAAAGAACACCGTCAGAAATTCCCCAGAAAATATAACAGGGTAGAATTTACTTTGACATTCTAGATTCACTTCTGTATACCAGTCGTATTCTTAAAATCATGTTCGTACAATAACCAGCCTGTTGTACTTTCAATCTTATTTTTCGTAGAAACTTTACGAGGAAGCTTTCTGGTTCAAAGTCTATGAATGCTGATGAACCCCTTATTTTTCTCCTATGAAGACCTAATGGGGGATCAAGAGTTAATTTTTAAAATCTTTGTTTGTAGCATTCAGAATATTTTAGTAACATTTTTATGCTGAATTCCAACAGATTCTTGTCACCATATTAGAAAAGAGATAACATCGCGTTAAGCTCTGGCAGAATCGTTCGATCATCACGAATTTTAGTTTGAACATAGACGCTAACATGAAAACATATCTGAGCGAAGTCTGTCTAGTTGACGCTAAGCAGATGACTGTTTCCGTTTCGGTAGTTCCTCTGTATAACTACTGCAAAGTCGAGCCCGATAGGCCTCGAAAATCAGTAACTCATCGGGTTAAGCACATTAAACAAGAAGAGATTTCACATAGTGACATATTTTTGCTGCTTTTGGCCAGGAAAATTTCTAAATTGTAATAGTCCTTCATGTAGCATTCACTGCACCGACCGAAAATAAATTGCTACGGTGAACTTCAAGTTAAATGCTAACTTTTAACCTTCCAGCGATGAACTCGAAACAACCAGTGACTCGCTGTGTGACAGCGAAAACCCCGATGGTTATGAAAAAATGGGGTGAGTCACACTGTTCAGTCAAACTTTGCCAGATATGCTGGTTAAATACAGGCCTAACTGTTGACTTTTCCAATTTCAGGATTATGGAACTCGGGCCCAAGAAAGTTTTGAGGTGTCGATACTTCTACCTCCTCTGGCTGCTAATGTTTTGTAATATCATCCCAATAACATTGCTTACCTCGGTTTACAAGGTTTGTCCTTGTCCTTATCAGAAGAACCCCATTATTTTGATTAATCACGTGCACTGAGGTATGTTTTAAACCTCCGCATGGTTGAGCTTTCATCTTAGTAAGAGTTCTTCATGCCACATGTTATGGCTCTACGATAGAACTTAGAATTGAAAAGATCTCAGCTCCATAACCTATCTTCCTCCCCGTCAGGACCGAATACTTTTATTTGCTTACAAATATAAGCGACGGCTCTGACAAAAATGATAGTGACATCTCCGTAAATATTGCGTACCACTTTCGCCTCGGTGGTGGTCTTGAATAATCGCGTAGCTCGTTAAGCCTTGAGGCTAGAATGCGATGTATTTTTTATGTTTCTTCTCATCTTAAAAACACTAGACCTACAATGCGCCTGGAAAGACAGCTAGCCGTGAGCGAATGTAAGGGTGGAGCCATATACGACTTCTCCTAAAACAAACATCCTGGCTGCGAGAAGAGTTTGCCTTGATTAAGGGTTAAGTGTGCTCACCGGCAGTCGCGTGCCAGAGGGCAATCGACAAGCGAGGAGTCGAACCGTGAACTCAAAGGAGACTACGGGCGTCGAATACGGGTGTCTTTGATTACTTCGGGGTACGGCCTGCAGTACGCGAGTCAGCTGTTCCATTGGTAATAGCTCAACACCGCCATAGGTAAATTTATAGCAAAACCGATTGAACCGTATCTCTGACTCGATCTTCCAACAACTAATCGGTCTCAATGGCAAGGTAAAATCAAAGCGGCTGGATTAGGTCTTGGGAGCAGTGGCTCAGCTTGTCTACGCGTGTCACACAAGAAATGACCCTCATCCTAACTTCCCTTCTGTAGAGTTCTCAAATGTCACGCAAGTGCAGGTGTTACAAAAAGCTACAATGGGAAATAAGTTTTGCGGGATGATACTCGGCCCTGAATAGGGCAAAGTTATACCGCCGTTTGGAAACCCTCCAACCCATAACTGTTAGCATACTGTGACAGTTTTAAAGTTTTGTTACTTTATTTGCAACGAGGTTAAAAATTTCAGGCTATTAGCTCACTTTTTTTGCGGAATCCAAATTCATGTTTTGGTTTTTCCCTGTTTGGGAATTATTGCTGCTTATGGTGATATGGGCATTTATATCCGCATATTTTCGTCAATGCAGTTTGTCACAATTTTGAGATTATTACCAGAAACGTTATGTGGAAGTTTGTTAGCAAATTTGAAAATTATAACACGAAAATTGGTAGAACGAAATCCTTTCATCACCGGACACGTCATCGGAGTGAAGTTAAGATAAAATTAGAAATAAATATAGACTGTGGCATGAGTTGTTCCACCCCACACAAGTATCAGAATTACGGAGTTCACCATTCAACTTTCTATCTAATCTGTGAAGTTGCGTGCCTGCAATTTTAACTAACCACAGATATTTTGTCAAAAGAAAGTTTTCTTTTCGTGACAAGACTTGAGCCAAAGCAATAAAATGCAACAAAAAATATAGAGGTCCTGACTGTGCGAGGATCCCTTAGCCAATTAGCACATTCATTGCCCCGAACAGCACGGCAAATTGTGAACTCATCTCAGTAGCGAACAATTCCGGCCAATCTGGCAACCCTAACGTTCTCCCCTCTTATGCCCAGACAGTGCGCCATAAGCACACGCAAGTACCCATCACCAGTCCGTTTTGTGTGGTTCATGTTTGGTATTCGTTAAATCTTTTTCTCAAATATGGCGTTTGAAGATTCATACTCAAAACAAAACAATTCTTAATATCACTTTTCCCTTCTTTTATGCTACCCGCAAGACTTATGACCCCTGTGATCAGCATTATAAAATACTTTTCAATTTCAGAATGAGGTTAAGGTATTTAAAAAAAACAAAAACGTACTTCATGAAACGAGAACCTCAACAAAACTGTGGTGGAGTGTCTTGTCAGCAGAATAAAAGATTCTTGACAACATTCAACAAAAATGATAAATTCTGAAATCTACAGTATAGACCTAAGCGTTGGACATCCACCATGCAATCTACACCATTGTGCGGCCCTCCCAACCAGTTATGAAGTCCTAAAGTAACCGTTACTCAGTTTGTTTTGACTCAATTAAAATCAGAAAAAATGATCCTGATTAATATGATAGCTTTTGAATGAGTCACACGTTTTTCCAGTTTTCAGCTGGTTGGTCAGGAACACATCAATGATGATACCTTCCTTTCAACAATCGCGACGCTGAGCTCACTGTTTAACAGTTTGGGTCGCGTATTTTGGGGTTTTCTGGTGGATCGGTTGTCTTTTAAGGTGATTTCCTCTCACATAACATTCTCCCTCTTAATAAACTCATTACTATTCATCTCCCTGCGTACCCCTTCACAGATATTGTCTATCATTTACCAGGCTTGTACTTAGGTCTCCTGGACCCTCATATGATCACATCTCTTCAATTTCAGATCCCAATATGCACTATGCTTATTCTATGGTCTACTGCGCTGTTCGTTTTTCCGAATGTCTTCTACTGGAAGGCGGCGGAAATGTACCTATATGGCATCGTGGTGTGTCTGATGTTCTTCGCAATGAGCGGCGTATTCGGCATTATGCCGGCGGCGACACGGATCCTCTTTGGCCACGAGAACATGGCCACCAATTATGGCATGGTGTTCTCCGCCTTTGTGAGTTTTTGCTGCAACTCGTTAAGCTGACATGCTAATAAAGCCCTGACAGCAACTTAAACAAAAAACGATGCTAAACGCCTTGCAAAATTTACCCAATTTTCGTATTTGTCATACTTATGAAAGTCAGGCATTGCTCGTTTGATATCTAGCGGTTAAGGAACAGGTCTGTGAATGTTTCCATATTAAACTTGACTTAAGGTTGCAAGTTTAAGGAACAGGACAGAATCTACCGTGTAGGGGGGGATTCACTTCTTGCGCGCATTAAAAAACATGTCAACAGTTTTGGTCCCGAAAAAGACGTGAGTCTAATAGCCTGGCCTAGCGGCTTGAAAGTGCACTAGATTTGCAGTGCAGCAAACACAGGGGTTTTGGTTAACATAGCTACCTAATTCGGTAAAATAGAGAATTCACAAAATCAGAAGTCGATTCGATCTAGATACAGATAAATGACCGACCTACCTTGTCTAGGCCTAAGCGCGTAAATGCTACCCATATATAAATCTGAAGACACGAATACTCAGTCGACCATACCATCTCAGCATGCAAAATAATTGTGCTGATACTACTAAAACATATGATGTTAGCAGCTCACTTAAATCTTGTGTCTGTTATATTTCAGGCGTTAGGCCTGCTAGATCTAACACTCTTTGAATCCATACAGGGGCTTGAGGGTGCTTCAAGGGTTTCAGGTCGACAGTCATCACATATGTATACAGGGTCCTCTTTAAATCTTAAGCGCACTGGAATCGATACGGAAGTAAGGATTTTAAGCCAGTTTTGGTGCGCATCTTGCAATTTTTGAGGTGGCGTCCGTATGCCTTCGTAGCAAGCGAGCAGCTGAAATCACAAATAAATTGATGGGTGACTGTTATGTGTGTCTAGTAATAATCTTTACAGAACTGTTTCCGTAGCCCTGTCAGAACTTCTGGACTACTGGCTAACGTTCCGAATCCGACCATGTTTAGGCCTGGGTTTAGGATCTTTCGACTTATAAACCAGCAAACGGCATTCCATACTTTGTGCCCTTGACTGCTTATTCCTCGATTATTATCAAAAAAGATATGGTAAACGGCATCGGATGAAACCGAAAGATCTTAGCTACGCCACTCTCGAAACACTTTTACCAATAGCCGAAAGCAATGTAGGCACCTATATGACACGTGTATTCAGGCCGTTTTCCATTTCGTCCAGTTTCACCAGTAGTCGTTTAACGAACAGTCCACTGGTGCATGCGGAGAGAGGGGGAAGGGAGGTCGACACTGGAAATTTAATTTTCTTGGCGGAGCAGTGCATTTTCCACTACAGAAGTTTGGCGGGGTATCAATCATGGCTGCAAAGGTTTCCAACCCTATGGATAACGCCGTTCCTCTGGTGACTGCAAGTTAGACGGCAATGGTTAGGTCTTATTGTGTCCTTTGTGTAGTTCTGACTCATATGGAATCCATGTCCGGTACTTTGGGCTACGTCGTGTGGGGCAAAATAGGTGGACTTTGTAGCCTTGGCAGACAGCATTTCCACGCATATCTATGCTTTCCCTAACATTGTCCTGAAATGAAAGCAGTGTTCGAGGAAAGAAAAGAGCGAGGAAGATGGTGTGCAAGTCTGGCCAGCTATAAGCTAGATCACTCTCAACTGACCATTGCTGTGTGCACTCTATAGGGCGATCGGTAAATTCGGTGGTTTACGGTGTTTGAACCGTCATGATTCCGACAGCAATCGACAGGGACCGCGTCTCCAACTGCCGAGTTACCCTGGCAGTAATATTGAATTGCAAGTTTTGGGTTACTCCGTCTTCGGAACGACAAAACGACGCATAAGGAAGATAAGCAAGTGGCCCGATGGCAATTCTCTTTCTGCTACTAAATAAAATTATCGTTAGCGTCTCTGTAATTGCGCATTTCAACAGTTTGAGTACGGGAGTACACCGAGGATCCAAACCTTCGACTGCTGGTTCAGGCAGCAACCAGAATGTTTATGAGGTAGAAATCTAACTTATTTCGATATGGATTATTTCAGAGTAACCTTATACTCAAAAGCTATAGTGGTACTCCATGAATACATGAACTGTTTCCTTATATCTCATTTATTTTATATTTCCAGTCCGTTGGAAGCATCCTAAGTGCATTAGCCAGTCAGTATGCAAAAGGTGCGTGGACTGAACTCTTTTACGCTTCAGGTGGCGTTTGCATCTTGGGTAGGTCATGCTATCGAAGTCATTATTAATTGTTAATAGTGTGCCTCATCCATATAATTATGCCCTTTTATTTAACAATATTCATGCGGTACACGTATTCATATCCTTATGGCAGTTCGACCGTCGATTTCGACGAGGTCCACCGTATGCTCCACACCCGTGGTGGTGCGGTGGACGGTGACTTGCGTGAATTAGTTTTAAGTGATAGTAGCCTTGCGCTGCAGCTACCGCACTCTCTCCTCCTCCCCCACCTGAGTCCGGTGTCAAGACAGAGTCAAGAAGACCGGAGATGGGAGAGGGCGCAGGTGGCTGGCGGCCTAAGCCGCCCCCGTCGTGCCACCACACCTGGCTCGGATCCCACGGAGTGAGAGTGCCATAAAGGCCACATTAAGAAGGAGCCATTGCAACCTGACTCTCAGTCCGCCAGTCAGCCACTCCACACAAAAACACACATTGGGCTCGACCACGCGGTCCGAGCATCCCGTCAGTTGGCAACCTTCCAAATGGTCAGCGCACTGTGATAGTTTCAACCACGTCAGATTGTTTATAGTGAGGAAAATACGCTGAGCTCTCTGACCACTCCTCTCATTCCCCCACACCGTGGACCACTGTCCGAGCCAGTCAGTTGCCTGATGTGGGGAGTGGGCATTGGCTGACGGATCGGCGTACCCGTCTTCGCGCGCCACAGCACGACCTGGCCCCATAACGCACACACCAGGATTCACAAACCTGGGGGGTATGGAGCAGCCATCGCCGTCTGACTCCCAGTTCACTGGTCAGCCACTCGACACACACAGCACATACACTGAGCCGACGGCGGTCTGGTGGAAGCGTCAGATTGGCAGACTTCCAGCCACGGTTTCTAGGAAACCGTGATATACTGTGGTAAATGGTGATTGTGAGAGTGTTGTCGATGCATTGGGTAGGTAGTGTGCGCTGATGTAGGTTAGCCTACGGTGGTTTACCGGAGGCGGAGGCACAGGTCCTAACAGGCCCAGCGGTGCAATCGTGCGAGCAGTTAGGGCGCGGCTGCGGCACGTCGATCAGCTGTCGGAGCCCCAGGCACTGGTTCACCAGCCTCCATGCGATGGACCGCAGGTGACCGACCAGGCCGATGCGTGAGTTGGAAGCAGGGTTCAGTGTGGGCAGGAGAAATCGGTAGAGGCTGGGAGGATGTCATTGCTGGTAGTGGGGGTGGCAGGGCACTAAGAATGGCAGGAGCGCATGGTGTAACGGGTGTTGTCGGCATTGTGGTTAATTCCGCTGTTATGGATGCGCATGTGACCGAATAGGCCTATGCGATGAGTGAATGCGCGAGGACAGTGCGAGGGCAGTGGAGGCGACGACCTCTGCTGTGTGATGGTGCTCCAGGCACTGGCTCACCAGTCTCTGTACGATGTATTCGCAAGTGACCGACCAGGCCGATTCGTGAGGTGAATGTGCGGTCGCACTGAGTACAGCTTAGAGAGATCGCCGATGGTGGTGGTGGTGGTAGAAGGCGGTGGTGGTTGCGGTGGTAGGGGTAACGGGCGATGAGTAGATGGATGTGGTCTCTGTGATGGTGGGAGCAAATGGAATTGATGACAGGAGTGAGGGTAGGGAGTCAGAAGGAGGGTTAGCAGAATTTGACGTATAAATTGGAATTGTCGGATTGTTTGCATTGCGTCCGAAGATGTCCAACCAGGCCCGCGCGGAAGATGCGTTGACAGCGGGCACGTTGGCAGGGCCTGGGCATTGGCGGTGTTGTCCGCTGGTGACTTTCGTGCCGCTCTTTTTGGCCTTGGCAGCGGCGATCCGGTTGGCCTCATAGATCACTGAACCAGTCTTCACTGATCTTCTCCATGCCGGTCTATCCTGGGCGAGGTCCTCCAGGTCGCAGAGTTGATTTTGCTTCAACGATGTCTTCAGTGTCCTTGTAGTGTCGTTTTGACCTCCCCTGCCTGCGAGAACCCGTAGCGACATCACCGTAGAAAGTCGTTTGGGTAGTCGCTCGTCGTCCATTCTTACCAGGTGGCCGTCTAATTTTGCCTCAGCATGGCATGGATGCTGAGGATTCCGGTCCGCTCCAGGACTTCCGTGTCCGGGATCCTGTCTTGCCATCTCAGCTTCAGTATTCTGCGGAGGCAGCTGAGATGAAAGTGATTCAGCTTCCTGGCTTGGTTCGAGCAGACGGCTCCGTAAAGGAGTGTCGACAAGACGACGGCCTTGTACATCTTCAGTTTGGTGTTCAGGTGAATACCGTGGCGATTCCACGGAGGACTGCAGCCGGCCGAAAGCCTGACTAGCTTTGGAGATCCGTTGGGCAACCTCGTCATCGATTCTCGTGTTGCGCGACATCGTGCTTCCTAGATAAGCTGAAGGTTTCCACGTTTTTGAGTAGAGCACCGTTGACATAGATTCGAGGAGCATTGTATTCTGCGCTGGGTGGCTGGTGCATGACAACTGTTTTGGCTGTGCCTGATTGTTAATCCAAAATCGGCGCAGCCTCGGCGAAGAGGTCCATGCTCCTTGCATGTCCTCCTCTGTCACGGTGTTAAGGGCGCAGTCGTCTGCGAAGAGCAAGTCATGGACTGTAGTCAGACACGCGCGTTGGAGCCTGCATACGCCGACTGTTGAAGGTGCCCGTCGTAGGCGATGCGATACCGTATTGCCTCATCACGGTAGGCGTCCATCAGCATAGCTGCTGTGCAAGTCTACTATCAGTAGTATCTAAGTCCCGTGCAAGTCACCACACTGCGCGCGCCAGGCTGTAGAGCACACGGTGGACACCATCGTACGCAGGATAGCATTGCATTCAGCCGGATATTCAAATTAATTAGGCGGGAAGCTTGGAACACTGTCAAAGTTGTTTATTTTATAGGCGTGTTCGAAGATAATTTGGTGATACTTTTCAGGGTTGACCGCCAAAAAAGGACTGCATGGCTCTTGCAGTCTTAACATTCTCAGTTGCCAACTGCATTGTGCTTACGCATAAACATCAAAATTGCTTTTAGGGTAAAAATATAGACAAGGACGTGTGTGCAACTCTGCCCTGGGGTTTGTTGGCAGGAACCTGTCGTGAACGTTATTTTTCTTGGAGTATTAACAGCGTTTTTCTTAAATTCGGTTCAACGCCATGCGTTCATATACATAGTAGGAAACACGATTTTTCCGAGCCTTATACATTTATTATTTCATTTCGCCAAGCACACTACCTCAGCTATTCAGCATATTTTTTTCAATGCAGTATACCCCTTATATTGACATTGAAACAGGAAAATCAACTCTTGATTCTAGCAAGGGCATTTAAACGTGTAATTTAATTTCCTTTTAATTCGGACGGATTTAGAGGGCAGCAGTGCACTGAAATGTTTTTTTTCACACATTAAGGTTATTGAATTTAGTGTTTTGAAAAAGTCGATTTCTGAGAAAATTTGAACAATGGAGAATCAGACCCCCAAGTTGGGTGTATAGGCAGTGGTAAATATCGGTATTTAGTTCTGCAGTTCAGTCAAATCAGCAAATGCTTTTCAAGTGTGACCTTTAACGTTTTTACGTGTGTAAAATTGAAATTGACTTCGTAAGTTACTGATATCAAATGTGACTTCAAAGCCTAGTGATATGATTCAGGTCTTAGGTCCGGCCGGCTCCGGCTTCGGACTGACTTGCTTGGCATTAGAAAATAAGTAAGGGATGGCCATTCAAACCTGGCTTCGCTTTGCCTTTATGTTCCCAAGATTTCAAGTTGGCATGCAATAATTACAAACAGTTATCATAAGTTGCCGACTAGGGAAAGATTGGAGTAATTATGAACGTCACTCCAGGCGCGCGTTTGCATTATACCTATGAGAACACATTATGTGAATCCGGCTGGCGTCGCAGTTGTTATTACTTGTAGATGTTGTCATAATGACTTTCTTGATTGAATTTGTACGTGTAGAAGTTGCCTAAATATTTTCATGGCATGAACATGCTAGATTATGTCCGTCCAAAATACTGAGATGGAGATATTGATTAAATTCTCCGAGCTATGATAGTTTGCGTTTAAACCTACTCTGTCCTGAAAAGATCCTAGTTTAGATAAATAACGATGCTTGATTCTAAGGATTGGATGACAGAGAAGGGGTTGCATCTACTTCTCAAAGTCCAAGTGTGGAGTCTGGATTTCTAAGGCAACTTATTGTAAAGCTCCTGAAATGAAACTTATTTCAACGAGTTTAATACAATCCACTTTTTAGGAGTCAATAATGGAACATTTCAATGTATGAGAACCTCCTTTTCTTGTTTGTTTATTGTGAATTCTCTTCTGGGGAAATATAAGATTAAGTTCTTTCACAGCATCGTGGGTGCATAGTGTAACTCGGCCTGACAGCTACTGGGATTTAACATTATTCCACCTTTGCCGACCCGCCGTCGAAGCAGATTTCCTTTCTGCCTTCGGGGGTGCAAAACCATGAAAACTATCATATTACTAAGTATCTAAAAATTAAACAAAACTAATCAGGCCTGTACTCGAAGCTTCATTTTAGATAGTTTTGCAGCCTTCGAGGAGGTTGACCATTGTGAGCTGAAGAATATTTTAATTCTATCGGCACTTTCACAATAAAACAATGCTGTTTGGCTGCGTCTTCTTCCTCTGCAGCGGAATTTTTCTCACTGGTTTTTACATTTATTTCAGCTCTTTTCGTGATTATCTGGATTTTCGACCCACAACTGCCCAAACGTTGCCGGCCTTTTTGCTTCTGTGCCAGAACCGATTACCGTCGTTAGAGATCTGCATCCGAAAGCCCGATGCGCACACATATTTGGCGAACCCTACGATTTCCTCCGAAAATATGATTGTATTCTGACCTTAATGTGGGCCCTACGACCCGTCTTTGTTAAGGACAATTTACGTTTACTGTAGATGGTGATGTTAACTGGAATTTAGTCAAACAATGCCACCCTTAAGACTACTCGTGAAGATTTCTTTCCCGGTTAACTGTGCTCGTTTCGAAATTGCTGATGGTGCTCCTTGAAAACTATATACGAGCCTTGCTTTAATAGTCGCAAGGGGATGAGTGCTTGTATCTAATGCTGTATCTGATCATGTGTTTGAGCATTAATCTGAATAGTCAGGCAAATAAATCTCTTGTTACATCGATCAGGTCTACCCCTTCTAAACTATGTCCCCTTTGAGAATGGGAAAATTCAAACGGTAGAACAGCAATTTTTGCCTGGCATTTTGAGCCCACACTCGCAGTTTGCATCAGAATAAGCGGCAAATAAGGACAGAGGAAACATGAAGGCTGATGTGCAAATTTAGGGTCATTCATATACCACCGGATGCCTCGTTTTAGCGCGGTGCTCGCTTTCCCTTCCTAATTGGTGCTGTGAGCTACCGTAACCTGTCTAGGAGTTGAAGAATATTACCGCTAAAGACTGGGAGGGCCACTTCTGGCTTGTAAGCTCTTATAAGCCAGCCATATCCAACCCCAGGTTTGTACGCACCTGAGGCTCGAATCCACGACTGTCAGGATTAGAAGTCTAACGCTCGATCCCTCATATGTCACGGACTCGCTGATGCATCGGTTGCGATCGGAAATATTAGCAGTGCCAGATTTGCACTCACCGATCGGTCATGAGATACACTTGTCCCGTAACCAATCGGTCAGCACCATGCCCTAATGTTCTTCAACAATTATGGCATTCACATGGCATTCGGTCCTCAACTGTCACGAGTAAAGGGGTTCTTTTATGCGCTCCTTGCGCAACTTAACGTTCTGCTCAGGCCAAGCCATTGGGCTAAATATAGATGGCGTAAATCATTGCGCTCCTTGAAGACCTCTAAGAAATAAAGTCTTCTTAGATAGAGACTGCACTAGTTACGAACGAGGTACGCTCCGAACGACCGTTCGTAACTCGAAATAGTCAAAATTCGTTAACTGAGATCATTTTACGTGGTACTTTACTGTATTCAACTTTCCATCCATAAGTCAGCACAATGACAACTCTATTGACATGTTTTTTATCTTACTAGCAATACATCCTCCTCGTTTGCATGGCTTAAAGTTCTCAAGATGAAAGTTCGTAATAAGAGGAGGGTCTGAAATTACATCAGCCCACAATATTTCATATTTGCGAACGTCAGTCACTCAGTGTAAGTCTTTAAGGTGCTTTCCCAAATATACGTCAAAAATGGACGGTCATTGCTATGATTTTAGGTTTGTCGAGGTATTTTTTATTGTACGAACAAGCACGCTGTGAGACCTATGTACGAGATAATGGCAATGGGCTCCCTGTATTCGCTAACAAATACTTTATCAGCTGAACAACGCTTACTGAATCTTTTAGTATGATGACCTATTCAGTAATTTCATAGCATAATCTAACTTGCTAATTCTGAGAAAAAGACATGGACTCCTCGGTTTCTTAGAAAAGACAGTTAATTGTATAATAAAGGGTACTTTTGCCAGGTTTGCGCTGTTATCGTTCGCTTGTTTTACTGCATAGGTCGTTTGAAGCAACCAATCTCATGAAAAAGTCATTAGTCCTAAATTTTCGCGGGCAAGCTTTCAGCTAAATTTGATGTTAAAATAAAACTTCAAGGATGTTTCTGCTCAATCCTGTTCTGACTACTATATTCTGAACTCCTTAATAGCATTTTAATGGAACTATAAAATGCGCCGTTTGAGTAATCCTTCTTATATGTTTTAAGCAGTAATTCATACTTTCTGCACTTTACAAGTAAAATACTGGTGATTTGAGGCACTTTCTAGCCAAACTTGTTCTGCAAACTTATTATCTAAAGAAACACCACTTAGTCATTAAGTATGAATAATCTCATCAGTCACATATGGGTTCAGATGAATATGAAAGGAAACTTACGAAGTTATCTCCTACACTCAAATCTTTCCGGAATCTTTATTATCCATAATTTAACGCCGTACACGATAACACCTGAATTGCAAGTAAAAGATCTCATTCCAAGAAAAAATAAGTACTTTATATGCAGGTTTCGGTGTGCTACTTTCCGTCTCGTATACGCTGGATATTGAAGTTTGTGCCTCTAACGCATAGTAGTGGATCGATTTTCATTCAAGGAATTTCCGAGGCCACGTTTTTAAACTGACTCATATTTGCATCCCATATACCACAAAACAATTCCTTCTGATAGCACAAACGAACGATTTTATCCCCCAAAAAGATAAGAAAATGGCATTGTTTACGACATTCGTATGTTAAGCGTACGGGTAGGTGTCCTTGGGCTCAATCTGGCTATCAGTCACTGTGATAATCTGTCCTCCGTGGACTGCAGGGTTTTCAGTTCTGGGTTCAACGGGAATGTCGTAGTAGCTCACTTTGTTGCCTCGTACACAGTTCGACCGTCGATTTCGACGAGGTCCACCTTATGCTCCCCACCAGATGGTGCAGGGACTGTGACTTGCACGTGAATTGATTTTAAGTGATTGTAGCCTTGCGCTTCAGCTACCGAACTCTCTCCTCCTCCCCCACCTGAGCTCCGTGTCAAGACAGAGTCAAGAAGACCGTTGATTTGAGAGGGCGCAGGTGGCTGGCGCGGCCGGAGCCGCCCCTGGGTTTACCACCACACCTGACACGGATCCCACAGAGTGGTAGGGCTATAAAGGCAACATTAAGAAGGAGCCCTTGCAGCCTGAACTCTCAGTCTGCCAGTCAGCCACTCCACACAAAACACACATTGGGCTGACCACGCAGTCCGAGTTATCCCGTCAGTTGGCAACCTTCCAAGCCACGGCTTTTAGCGCACCGTGATAGTTTCAAGCGCGTCAGATTGTTTATAGTGAGTAAAATTCGCTGAGCTGTTGACCTCACCATCTCCCCCACCCGCACAATCAGACCACCATCCGAGTCAGTCAGTTGTCTGAGGTGGGAGTGGGCGCATTGGCTGACGGATCGGCGTACCCGTCTTCGAGTGCCACAGCACGACCTGGCCCCCATAACGCACAAACCAGGATTCACTAAATCAGGGGATATGGAGGAGCCATCGCCGTCTGACTCCCAGTCCACTGGTCAGCCACTCGACACGCACAGCACATACACTGGGCCGACAGCGTGATTTGGTGTAAGCGTCAGATTGGCAGCCATCCAAGCCACGGTTTCTAGGAAACCGTGATTTAGCAGGTACATTATGATGATTAAGTGGGTGTTGTCTATGTATTAGTGTAGATGGTGTGCACTGATGAGGCTTAGCCTCCAGTGGTTGTCATGGAGGCGTATGTGTCCTAATAGGTCCATGCGGTGTGTAAATGTGCAGGAGCAAAGTAAGGATAGTGGAGGCGGGTGTGGCGACTGTATGGTGGAGCCCGAGGCACTGGTTCACCAGCTTCCGTACGATGGATTCGCAGGTGACCGACCAGGCCGATGCGTGAGTTGAAGTTGCGGGCGCAGTGTGGGCAGGAGAAATCGGTCGAGGCTGTGGGGATTTCATTCATTGTAGTGGGGGTGGCAGTGGCGGTAAGAATGGCAGGAGCTGAGGGTGTACATGATGTATCGGTGTTGTCAGCATTGCGGTGAATTCCGCTGTCATGGATGTGCATGTGACCGAATAGGCCCATGCGATGAGTGAATGCGCGAGGACAGTGAAGGTGACGATCTCTGCTGTGTGTTGGTGCTCCAGGCACTGGTTCTTAGTCTCTGTACGATGGATTAGCAAGTGACTGACCAGGCCGATGCGCGAGGTGAATGTGCGGTCGCATTGAGGACAAGTTTAGGAGAGAGTCCCCATCGCTGATGGTGGTGGTAGTGAAGGCAAAGGCGGTGGTGGTTGCGGTGGTGGGGGTAACAGGCGATGAGTATTGGGATGTGGTCTCTATGATGGTGGGAGTAATGTAATTGATGCCAGGTGTGAGAGTGAAGGAGTCTGAAGGAGGGTTGACAGAATTTGACGTAGAAATTGGAATTGTCTGATTGTTGGTGCATTGCGTCCGAAGATGTCCAACCAAGCCGATTCGTGCGCAGAAAATGCGTTGACAGCGCGGACATTTTGGCAGGGCCTGGGCATCGACGGTGTTGGTCCGGGGCGCTGGTTACTTTCGTGCCGCTCTTTTGGCCTTGGCAGCGGCGATCCGGTTTGGCCTCATAGATTGCTGCACCAGTCTTCACGGATGTTCTCCATGCCAGTGAACCCTGAGCGAGGTCCTCCCAGGTCGCCGGGTTGATTTGCAGTTGCTTCAGCGATTTCTTCAGTGTCCATGTAGCGTTGTTTTTGATCTCCCTGTCGGCGAGCAGCCGTAGTGACATCTCCGTAGAAAAGTCGTTTCGGTAGTTGCTCGGCGCCCAATCTCACCAGGTGGCTGCTCCGTCGCAGTTGCACTTGCCTCAGCATGCCGTGGATCCTGAAGATTCCGATCCGCTCCATGGACTTCCGTGTCCGGGATCCTGTCTTGCCATCTCAGCTTCAGTATTCTGCGGAGGCAACTGAGATGAAAGTGATTCAGCTTCCTGGCTTGGTTCGAGTAGATAGTCCAGGTCTCGCTCCGAAAAGGAATGTTGTCAAGACGACGGCCTTGTACCTCTTCAGTTTTGTGTTCAGGTGAATACCGTGGCGATTCCATACGGAGGCCTGCAGCCGGCCGAAGGCCTGACTAGCTTTGAAGATCCTTTGGGCAACCTTGTCATCGATTCTTGTGTTGCGTGACAGCGTGCTTCCTAGATAAGCGAAGATTTCCACGTTTTTGAATTGAGCACCGTTGACCTTGATTTAAGGAGCATTGTATTCCGCGCTGGGTGGCGGCTGGTGTATGACAACCGTTTTGGCTGTTCTGATTGTTAATCCGAAATCGGCGCAGCCTGCGGCGAAGAGGTCCATGATCCTTTGCATGCTCTCCTCCGTCACGGTGTTAAGGGCGCAGTCGTCCGCGAAGAGCAAGTCATGGACTGTATTCGTAGACACGCGCGTTGAAGCCTCATACGCCGACTGTTGAGAAGGTGCCCGTCAGTTCTGTAGGCGATGCGGATCCCAGGTTGCTCATCACAGTAGGCGTCCATCAGCATAGCCGAGAACATGAGACTGAACAGGGTGGGAGCCAATACGTAGACCTTCTTCACTCCGTTGGTCACTGCGAATGCTTCGGACACCGTCCCGTTGTCAGTGACGCGCGCCGTCATCCCGTCATGAAGCTGACGCATTATGTGCGTGAACCGCTCAGGACAACCGAATTTCTGCATGACTTTCCACAGTCCTGTCAACGGTTTTCGTTAGATAGTGTAAAGTAGTGTATAGGTAGTGTATAGGTCAGTTCGTGGGCGGCAAAGATCATATCGGTTGTTCCGCGGTGTCGGCGAAAGCCACATTGGCTTTCCGGGAGCAGGCCCTGCTCTAGGTGGCCGTTCAGATGATTGAGAAGGATACGGGCGAAGATCTTCCTGGCGATGTCGAGCAACGAGATGCTTCTGTGATTATCACAGAGTTGTCGGTTCCCCTTCCGCTTGTAGAGATGGACGATGGTCGCGTCTTTGAAATCCTGAGGAACTTGTCCTTGGCGCCACATCTCCTGAAAGAGTGTTGTGAATTCTGCAATCAGCCGGGGCCCAACCTGCTTGTAGACTTCCGGTGGGATTGTATCGAAACCGGTGCTTTACCGCTTGAAATCTGCTGCACGGCCCGGATGGTTTCTGGTAGGGAAAGCGGCAGATCCAGGTCATTGTTCGTGTCCACTTGAGGGAGCCGGTCAATGGCAGCATCGGAGATGGTTGATGAGCAATTAAGGACACTTCTGAAGTGCTCGGCCCAGCGCATCAGAATTTGCGATTTCTCTGTCAGCAGTGTTGTGCCGTCAGAGCTGAGCAGCGGTGGGGTCCCCTTGGTACACGAGCCTTAGATGGCCTTGATGGCTTTGAACAAGTTTTTCATTTAATTGCGGTCCGCATACCCCTGGATTTCCTCAGCCTTTCGGATCATCCAGGCATCCTGCATCTCCCGCAGCCGTTGCTGTATAAGGCGCTGACATCTGAAGAAGGCTACTTTGGTGGCGTCGGTTCGAAGGTCCACGTAGGCTTTGTGTAGTCAATTCTTCTCCGCGAGTAATTTGCTGATGTCGGCGTCATTTGTCGCCAAACCAGTCCTGGTTTTCAAGGCATGCGCGTCCGAAGACTTCGAGGGTGGTGGCCTGGATCACATTTCGCAGTTGACACCATCGTATCTTCACGGTAGCATTATCATCTGGAGCATGCAGGTCCTCCAGTTTCTCGGTAATTTGGTTGCTGAAATCAAAACATTGAGCAGGCAAAATTAAATAAAAGAGTATTTTTCTTACCTGGCGGCCTCTTACCTTGGGGATTTCATCGGGGCTGCAGTCGGAGCCTCATCTGGGAGATGATGAGGCGGTGATCTGTCCAACCATCGGCACCGCGGATCGCCTTGGATACCAGCACGTCCTGTTGATGTCGCCTCCAGACGAGAACATAGTCCAGCAGCTGCCAGTGCCGCGACCGAGGGTGCATCCACGTGGCCTTCTCCAGCGTTGGAATGTGGAAGAAGGTGTTGGTCAGCAGGAGACGGGTGTGAGTGGACTCACCCGAGCAGCCTGGAGGGTATGACGAGGGGGATTGAGACGGGGGTATTGTTGTTTGTTCGAGTTTTACGACCGCGTATTTTGCGATCTGCGAGCCGCAGCCAGCTGCAGAAGACGTGATAACCAGCATTTGTTTAGGGCACCTTTTCTAGCCCCTTCCTCCGCGAGGAGGCAAGCAGTGTTGTCCCTAAATAGGGCTGCTCGGACATCCCAGAGGGCTTCCGAACTCCACTATGGGTCACGGTTTTGTTTAAGTGGGAGAACGACCAGAGTTAGCCTGGGCCGCCTACGGGGTTGCTGTCGCCCCCACGGTAGGACTTTTTGAGAGGGGGGAGGTGGGAAGTTCGGCAGTTAGACATACCGTGTGTGGAGACTCTCACCTGGATTATCCCGCCGGTCGTGACGGTTGCCCGGGGTGTGGCCGCTGGGAAGAACCCAACTTCGAGGAGCCACAGGTGAGATTTGGGTACCAGTTAGAGGCGGCCACAGGAGCATTCACCACCTGTACGAGACAAATGGAGCAACCAAATGCTATCTGTGTGGTTCTACCCCTAACTAGTACCCCGACACCCCCTCTTACAGCCTCGTTCAGCTGGTAAGTATGCCTTACGTATCCGAACTAGTCCCGGACTCTCATCCGTTAAAAGCGAAGGCTATGATACTTCGTTTCATATTGATGGTCGTACAAAGAGAAACAATACTTGGACATAAAATGGCTCGCCTCGTAAACTTATCCTGATATTTATGCTTCCTGTGCCCTTTCGTTCTATTTGATAAGGAAAAAAATGACAACCAATTTATAAATCAACCTTTATGCCAAGCTTTATTAGTAAATATTGTTAGAAAAAGTTTCGATATTCTAGTTTAATGGAATTTCAGGTTGCTGTTGTTAAGAGAAAGCCTTTAAATTTCAAAATTGGGCAGGCATTATATGGAATGAAACTATTTGTCTTTAAAATTTACCAATTCCTCTACGGATTAAGGTTTATTTCATCTTTAAAAATTATCGATGGGCCACGCGAACATGTATCTCATATGTATTGCTTTGGGCTAACTTTCATAAAAGGTTAAATTTAAGTTATTTTTACTGGTAGGGTTGGCATTTGAGGTAAGTAACGTAAGTTTTCGACCTACGGTTAGGTTACGAGTGGGAAACATTAAGCTACTGGCCTTTTATATAAACCATCTCTAGTAAATTTACGGTTATTTTACCTGTGTCAAGTCTAGGATTTCTAATGAAGTTCCTAGTTTTATAATCATATCAGCTATGGTAGAGTAAGTAGGGCCTGCTCTTCACAGACAATTTCATGTTCGACGCGCCAGTTGACTTCTGTTCCACAATTCGATAATGAACAATTTAATATGAACATTTTCATTTTCCAACAGCACACGATTCATATTCTTGTGTTGAGTACGCCTTTTTCGTCATTCTGTTTTAGAAAGCAATCCTTTTCTTAAGAGCTTAAAAACTACAATAGAGCAGCATTTGCTACTCGGTTGAGGTTGCAAAAAGGATAAATAGGAAACAGAGTCGGCATTTGGATTCCATCACATAGCTTGCTAACATTTTGCGCAAAAATCTATCCATCGAGTTACAAAAGGTTCGACTAAAAAATACAGCCATCGTTACATCCTTATAACTTCCATTTCATTTTTTATCTTTTATAAACTAATCCATTTAGTATAAAAATCGAAGCGAAACATAATTTTGACATCCATGTTACGTGAAATTAATATTTTACCAAAATATGAGCCCAAAGGTAGAGAGCGAAATTTATGCCTTAAAAATCCCTAGTTCCCGTATAAGTTAAAAGGAAACTAGCACGTTTAAGTGTTTCTTGGCTATCTAGACTGGAAATAGATTGATACGATGTTCAAGTATGCATTTTTGTAGTTTTATCTGGAAAAAACCTTTAATTGAGCGTCTTATTGGGAATTGCTGCCATTTTTTTCACCATGTTCTGTCTTTACTTCCTGTTTAACATTTATGACTGGCGAGCAGCACTGACCTGCATAAAGTGTTTGTAGTTGCTTATTGCAAGTCAAGGAATGATGTTAATTTCAGTGCACAGATCAATTACAAAAGTGTTTTTAACATACCTGCTTCAGCTTTAAAGGCTTTCATATTCTGTGCTAAAGCTAGTGCGAAACCTTTGCAGTATGAAGCGAATATTGGGCAGGAATTTGTCCTGATTCCTCATTGGGCCACTTGGAATTTGCATACCCGGCACCCGGTTTGTTTTTTTTAATTGAGCAAAAGCGTAAGAACCACGTCTTCTACGCGGCTCAGCATTGTAATTTTTTACTACCTTTGCGCTGCTTTGGAAAACATGTTTTTCTTTATCGAATCCGCATCTTAATAAATGAAAGTATGTGCCGGTTCTGTGAAAAAGGAAGACTCTGAATCTTCTACTTCATAGTCAAGGAGAAAAATACCACATAGCCGTTTGATTGAGCAAATGACTAGGAGTCATTCTTTTACTAAATTAACTTATCAAAATTACCTAACGAGAAAGAATTTGAAATTTAAAAAAACAACAAAATTGTGCGTAAAACTAGCTGGAACAAGGAGGTTAAGAATTACGATATGTTTATCGGAAGAAATTTGGAGCTGGGCGTAAGACATGGCAAATATGTTTGTGAAGGAATTTTAATTGCGTAAAAAGCCTGTCAACCTTTCACTAGAGCGAGTGTTTACAACCGATAATTAGGTATTTTATTTTGACACTATTTCCTCATTAATGTCTCAAAATTATCTTTTCCTTTATAGTAAAAAGCAAAATGTCATCTTTGGTGGTAAATGAAATAAAACCGCCTATTAAACTTTGACACACGATTAACACTGAATTTGAATAAGGAGAAGAGGAAGTTTGGTACATACAAATTGCACTGCCTTGTAGCTCTGTCAGAAAGAAGTGCTTTAAAAACATGCACATCGACGCAATATTTCAAACGTTGTCCACTTAGTAGATGCGAAATTTCACTTTTGAGTGAAAAGGGTTAGATTCTTTAATACTTGATTGCCATCCAGGCCATTTTCTAGAACACGATTTGATGGAAGGACCTTTGTGGGGATAGGTTTTTAAGGAAGACATTTGACGTTAGAAAATGGACAAAATTGGAGGAAATTTGCTTGGTACTTTATTTCATCTCACGTAACGGGGCAAATTTACCAGCTGAACTCATGCAACAACATTAACCGCACAGTCACTAACAGTCAAGTTAATCCTGGGACGTTTATCTCGAGGTAAGTTCACCTGGCCACAGGGGATGCCGAATGTACAAGAGGTTAAAGGGGCAGTAGTTTTGACCATACCCACAGCTTGAGAGTCACAACACCCTTGACACCAGACGCAACACCCTGGTTGGTCTCTGATGACAACGTTGCCATCCATTTTCACTACTTTGAAAACTTTTCAGCGCAAGTGTGCAGGGGCACACTTTGCGGACCGGCACAATCAGAGCTGCGGTAAAATTATTACTCTACTTAAAACGGGTCGGACGCTTCGCTATTGGCAGGTTTATGGTGCACTCCGCAGTACCTTCGGAAACTCTGAACTTTTGGCATCTGTTCATAATTAATTTTTTACGTCTCGCCTACGTTTTAGTTTCTCGTGGGTCAAGTAAAATCATTTAACTTAACATCTTTTCCTTAAAACTGAATGTTAATTTCATCTGCTTAAGATTATTATTGCTGCAGTCGATAACGAACACAAAGTCTCCAAGTAAAATGTAACATATAAAATACCTAAGCCAGATTAAAAAATGTCAGACGCAGCATCTGGCGTTGTAACCAGGAGAATACGCGAACGTGAAGTTTATGTGTGCTGCCCACGGACGAAATGTAACAGCTACATGAGGAACGGTAAACCTGTCCCTGCTTTTTAATGCCCATAGCAATTGATCTTTCAGCTGGAGTAAATCAGTCTGAATTCCGCTTCCTCCCCCCCCCCCAAATTTACTGATCTACACCTAGTAGTGGAAGTTTGTTAATTTCACATTTCTTCCGAAGGTTGCTACTGCATTACCCCTAAAATCAGATGTGAAACCAGACAAACCAAAGTTGTCACTTTTGCCTCCGCCTATGAGACCTTTTCATACTCCTGCCAACTGGTTGCTCCTATATGAAAATTGGCTCAAATTTTTCAGGCCTTTGCTTCTTTTGCTTAACACTGAGTGCAAAATATTTACACTTATTGTCATTGGTATACTGAGGTTCACACTGTCTTTCATGGCAGCTAGCTGCAGTAGGCACTTAACCTTCATATACTCCTCGTTACTTCCACTTTGAAGTGAGACCATATTTGTCCTAGGTCTTCTGATAAAATCCATGAATGATTTAATGACATGAAAAATGTTCCAAGTCCAACGAACAATTGGAAATACCTAGCACCTAGGACACCAGTAGGCAGCTTCTGTATAATTGCTCTCACTACTCACAACCCACAATTCAGAACCTACACTCTCAAAAGTTGAAAACACCTGTGAATTTTCAGAGGATTTTCCATCCTCAAGACAACAACCACAACAAAGAAGAAGAATAATAAGAATAATAAGATGATGATGATGATGATAGGGTATGTTAAATGAGGGTGGACGTGTTTTAAAACTTTTCACCTGTCGTAGGTGAACAGAAGGTTCCTCAGATGTTTATCGCTGCTTCTTAACTGCCAAGGTTACCGAGGTGACAGACGGGATTCCATCCTGAATGGCTTATAAAGCGTGACCGTTAAATAAAATGAACACCCAGTATAATAACTGAAAGAAGGATGCAGATAGAAAGGACTATGAAGAGGCCCACAGCGATTTTACAGCCAAGACTGGATTTTTGCGATTTTGAGAGCTGACTGTTAGAAATTGACGGTGTGGCCATGGGACCTTCCTCTGCATGGTCCACGATATCATAGGTGGTGGAGTTGGAGCGCATCGCCATTGAATCCAGCAGATGCATTGCCATTGCCTGGGAACGGTTCTCGCATGGGGTAAGGGAGAAGAGCGACTGAGCTCGACGGCTGGATGGTGAGTAGTCAGGACCCGTGTATATCCGGATATTGCTTGTGGTAGGATGCTCAAAGCGATGGTGTTCGGGCATCGCACATGCAATGGAGCGCGTTTCCATATTTTCCGACAGTATTTTGGGCAGGGAATTGCCCTTTGGAATTAAAAGATATTTTGAGGTGTATCCGCTCATTTGACGCGGTTCCATCTTATCAGAATGCTAAAATGCAAAAAGGAGACAGTTTGGTATTTCCCGACAGAGAATTTTCTTCCATCGCTTCTTTTTAGAACAAAGTGCCTTTTACTCAAAACAAAACTTTTTTTTCTAAAAGGTAACGATTTTTTGACAATATGTTCTTATATTAAACTAAGCGAAAGTTAGTAAGTTGATAGAGGCGACTCCTGTACTAGAAATTCTCGGATACTTTTACTGGCGTTATATATAAAAAATTACAAGTGTGAAGAAACAATACACGTGCGCATAATATAAACTCCTTAATTAATATACAAATCTTGAGATAATGGTTAAAATTTGAAATTTCTCAGCTACCCATAACTTACCGAAAATCCTGTGTTTACCACCTAGAATCTTCATCTTCATCTTCCTCAATTTTAACCTGACCAAAACTTAAGATTAAAATTTTTATTTTGCCCTTGTAAGAATCTTTTACTGTTTATTTTAACGAATTATTATATAACAGAGTAGATTCCGACAGCAACAGTGAAATTACTCAGTTTATCTCAGCACTAGAATAAGCGAAGCCGGGTGTTTGAAGGTGGAATAAGATACAGTAAACACATCGTCTCAGGAAGGATACATAGACGTTTGAAATCGATACTAACAATGAAGGATATGTTCACTGCAAAAAAGTGCTTCTTCTGAGATTCAAAACACAAGTAAGTTTACTGAGTAATAATTTGACGCCAGACGTTGGTTCAAGTTTATTTACATCTTCAATACATGCCTGAACGTAGCTCAGAGATCATAGGCCAAGAATTCATACGAGCGTTGTGTAGGTTATCTAAATGCGATGAAGAATCGTGGTACACTAAAGTGCTTACGTAAGACAGTGGTGATCCCTCTACATTATGCAGAATTAGCTGAAGGGTAAAACATAGGCAGATTCCAAATGCTTAAACAGAACTTGAACAATATTTTCAACAAAATAATCTTAGAACAGGATGTTTTGTGCGAAAGGAGCGTAGAATACAGATAGAGCGAAAGACGAGGTAGGTTGGAGAAGCAATATTCAACATGTCCTCGTTCGTTACGCTGCTCAATGGCAAGAATGTGAAGTTCACATTTTTGCATTTTTCTGCGTACTCCAGTTAACTAAGTCGGTTTCGCAGGTTTGGAAAGGTACTAACGAAATTCGCTTGAAAGCTACCAAAGAGTGGATTCCATCTATCTTTACTGATGGCAATTACTGCTTCACTCCACAGCTGAATTTAGTATTCCACGCAGAAGACTGTATAGCGAGTAGTAGTCAAGGATTAAAAGGTCTGAACGATAAAAATAGACGTAAGGCACGCTGGTTTTCGTCAGGTGGAACATGATGCAGCATTAGAATGAGTGCCTTAACGCGATCTTTCCGGCTAAACGATTCACAAAAAAAGAAAATCTGTTCATCAGAGGAAGTCACAAACGCAAAACAGAGACAGTTGTTTACAGGAAGTTGGCAAGCATAAGGTAGCATTACAGTTTTCTCAGCAACCATTCTGTGGCTCACAAACGAAGCTTTGTGGAACCATTGTTCAAATGAATCCGGACTCACGGCAGTAACGTAGAAGAATAAGCCCCTACAGTCCGATATCTCCACAATCAGTTTATGCAAAATGGCTATCAGAAGGCGTTCATAAGCCGTTGCCTTCCTTTTCACCCCAGAAGACCCAACCAGTACCAGCCTCTGTTGTGTGGTATGTGCTGTGATACACCAAAGACGTATCAGAGGCGACCAAACCCATTGCTTGTTGGAATCGTACACTGGTCCAAAGCTGCCATGCGCATCAGGGTCAGGAAAATTAAGTTCTCATGAAATCCTAGTGATCAATCGGGTGCAGTGCATGGCAGCAGTGCTTCATCTGTCTTCGTAACTAGATAAGACAGAATGGGCACAGGATTGGATGGTGCATGCAAGAACACTAGCTGGATGTGAGGCGGGGTAATTGGATATCGCAAATTTCAGCGTATACCTACAAAATCCCCAGTTTAACATCTCAGCTACAAAAACTGTCGTCTACGACAGAAAAAGGACAAGCCGAATATAGATTGAAGCCTGGGCCTCAGATGAGAACACAATCCATCTATTTATCGATTTGATGGTAGCATACGAAACCCTGTGCAGTCACGTACATACTAGGTTTCCTGATCTTTGTTGGGTCCCCAGCTCCAAAAACTGCTTTTTTGTTTTGGTGTCGTTTTTATTTCTGACGATGGACTTAAATAGGAGTTCGAAAGCTCGGATGAATAAGGGCAGGATTTCCCTGAACGAAGAAACTTCTTCACCCTTAATAAAGACAGAGGCATTGAAATGACAGTTTCTGACACATATTCAGCCATCAGCCACCCAAAAGCCAACCCTAACAGCTCCCAGCTTTCTCAATGAAGCCCTGGATTGAGTGCCAATCGTCAGTTTGTGACTGCAACATGAAATGCTCGCATTCATAATGCATGCCAGGGTGAACTTCACCGAGTATGGCTGTGAGCGTAAAAATCTTTAAATACTCATTATGTCATGCTGAGTTTACTTTAAATGGTGTCATATATTAAGATCAATTATGGGGTTTTTAAACCATATTTTTCAAGAAGTTAACTAAAGTGTACCACTTATCGTCGCTCTAAAAAAGGCTTCCACAATTCGGTACTTTTAAATAGTTTTCTGTAACTCTAAGCAACCGTCAACCAAAATATCCGAATCCTAAATTAATATTTTTAAATCAGACATTCTTCAATTGTTTCCCAGCAGCAATTAACGTTTTCATCCAAATGTGATATATTAAGTCATTATTGTCCTCAAAGCGCTGTCGAACATCTCCATGTGATTCCAAAATTTTTTGGAATCTGCACAGGCCTTCTAGGTTATAATCGTTATGTTTCTACGAATGTAAAATGCAGTGATCGCTGGATACTTCGATTAAGTTTTAAATCAATCATAAGTGTTGCAATGCCACGTACAAGCAATGCCACACGCAAAATTTAATTTGAAATAATTTATTGCAACCACATAACTTGCTATGAAATTTTGATATCCAGATTGTGTGCACTGCTGCATTTATTTTGACTGTTTGCCGAAACGCAAGCATTTATGACAGATAGAACATTAGAAGGCACTATTTGCGCAGATTTTATGGCAACCCAATCCTCGGGAACTATTATACCTAAACCCTTAAAGTACGCTGTATTTCAGAAGTTTATTTTTACAATGAAGGCAGGTGTTCGTATTTAAAATGTACGAGGTAAATGGATGAAGGTAATTGTTTGAGCAACGGAATATTTTATTACTTTTCAAGCTTCCAGACTCGAGTGGGAGTCCAATATCCAGAGATTACGGCTACAATATAAAAATTGTTTTTTAACTGGTCAAAATATCATTTTTCTCGCATCAATATCACCTGGCTTACAATCCGCTCCCATTTCATGATGGATATCCTATAGCACAGGCAGAGATATAGCAAATTTTATATGTAATAATCAAGTGAAAGTCCCTTTGTTAAAACTTTAAGAGATTTTGTTTAAAATACGCCACAGGCAGTTAAGATGGCTTCAGATACAAAGCATCTTGAGTTATTTTAAGCATTTGCTGTCATTATTTAAGGCGTTTTAAAATATAAGTACACACTTCAAGTTCCCAAGAAGTATGACACATAATATCCCATCTAGCGAACATAGAAAATTGCTTGCGTTTAGCATTTCCAGGAAATGCGATTAGTTTGCGCTGCTTGTAGATGTCGTTTGATGGCGTCTGAAATCTGAGCACGTAACTGAAACGTTTCGCGCTCGAAACGTATCCAGCTTGCATGAACGTTATGCAACCTATCCCAGGAACCATGATGATGGAAATTGAGACGTTCAATTGTGGACAAACAACACGCTGCACATTTATTTAGTTGTCTTGCCTTTCCCGGAAAATTTTCTAAGTGAATGCAGAATATTTTATAAAAGAATTGAGTAAGCTATACTATAGAAATTTGTCAGACGGAAATTGTCGCATTTTGTAATTGATTTTTTCTCTAGGTCAATCATAAGAAATAAGATAAAATCTAGCTGGTTATTTGTAAACAGCAATGCACTTTATCGAGCTCAAAAATCTCGATTATTTAATTCGTATGTTTTGATGCTCCTAAAGGCAGTATTGCTGTCTACTTGTAATCCATTTTCTAACTTTCTGACACGTTTTGTTCTTTGCGAATACTCAATATGCCCCAGCGAATGGGCCCTCAGCAAAAAGCGTTGTTAAATATGAAGCGTTTTCTGTGATATTTTTTCATGAGATCGTTTTTGGTAATGCAAAATTTAGAAATGGAATAAGCAGAGGGATAGCAGTTATCACAAATATTAGCAATAATGTGGCCACTATATTGCGCATTTACAATTAAAGAACGGAGTCTATAGGACAAATTTGCATGTGCATTAGGTTAATGAAATGTCTGTCTAATGTCCCCAAATAAAGCATTTTCAACGAGGTAATTTATTCTGAAAGGATTTTTATTGACACTAGGCATATTCGTTGCCAAATTTTTAATTTTAACGTTCAATTTTATCGGCAGTGACATTTTATCTTTGTGGGGCCTAAAAATATGCCCAAAGTGGCCATCTGAATTAAAAGCAATTTCCAAGAAATTATTACTTTTGTAATTGTATTGCGAAATATATTATTTAAAAGGTTTGCTAAACGCATTGAACGAAATCTTTGATTAATTAAAGCCACTGAAAGAATTTCGACGCAAAAACATTGTCGTTTTATAGTCAATCGTTTATCCAATAATTGATTAAATGGAAAACAACAGCCAATCATCTTGAAACAAAATTCTAATCTATATTTAAATAATAGTCTCTTTTCTAAAGGACCAAATTTTTTATTAAACATATTTTAAAAGAATATTTAAGCCCAAACTGCATCAAATCTAAATGTGCAAACGATATTCTACTTTTACTGCTTTATTTAATCGTTTTGAGTATAGGCAGGCTTTGTAAATTTCCGAAAATTAAACTTTCTAAGTTGCATTTGTTTTCTAAGGGTTTCTTAATTTTTCGCTTTTCTAAAAAGGTTTATATTTCTTAACAAAGATAATATGACTTTGAATATTTTTTTGATGTTTTCAATTCGCTGTAAGTAGTTCAATATTATTTAAATGCTGTAGTCCATTCATTTTTGCCGGTTTGTGAGTGATTAGCAATCATTTATCGGCTTCGGCACCTTTCATGTCATAAATCACATACTAAAGTAAAGAAATTGATAATTGTTTTCATAGGATTTAGCAAATAACCTTTAAATATAATCTATATATAGGCAAACGTAAAATTCTAAGCCGATAGTTTCTGGGTTTGCACGCATATTAAACATTCGAATCATTTTCAAAATCGATGAATATGCAATTTCCCCCGTGATTGGTCGAGGTTATCCATATTCCACTATTACATGAGCACGTAATGTGAAAAAACCTATAATAAGTCTACTCTTTGAGTAGGGAACTGGAACAAAGCAAAAATATACTACTTCGTGTTTGCTACCACGCGGCTGGGGAAGCAGTTTCCTTTTTTCATTTTTACGAATCTGATTTGCTCGGTTGCAATCATTTTGATGTCCTTGTGCGTTTTAGAATCTTCCTCTTCTGATGCATCCTATCAACCAATGCAATCAAGACAGTGAAAGAAATCTCCTCCTTAGCCCTCGTTAGAATATGCAAAGTGCTCCCATCTCAGGGAACTGCGTTCAACAGTTTTTATTTCTAAAGCTGCAAATGTAGAATACTAGAACATTGGGGCAATTTTGCAGTCGATTTTGTTTTTAAAAACAAGTCGTTCGAAGTCATCCGAATTTTCTTTCAACAATGCAGGGACGAATAAATGACTTTAGTTAAAAGAGTTCCAACAACGTACACCCATCTTTAATAGACCGCTTAGCTTAAGTGAAAAATTAGCTAGGGCATTATCATATGATATAGACTCGAATCAGCTAATTTAGGTCATGCGAGATATGGTGAGGAGCGAACCACTTCGTACGTATAAATTTTCAGTTATCTATCAACTGAAAACCAGCTAGGTCTATTTATGAAGGAAAATTAGCTACTGAAATATAGCACATGGATAACTCTTCGATAAAATGAAATAACAAAAATAATTACTGAATTCATCCTCAGTAGACTAAATGGTAGACTAAATACATATGACGCGTTGTGTACATTATAGGATTAGCAGGGCATTAAAATAACGGAAGCTTTACCGTGAATCCTATTAATATCAGGAGAAAATTTATTAATTATTTTTCTTACACATTGCAAATATTGTGCAAAATCGCTTGGCCTGCAAACATTATTTGAAGGAAATTAACAGTTAAAAACCATTTTATTGGAAGATACATAAATCTATAACAAGTGCTGTTGAAATCCTTCGGTAATGACTGCTTTGTACAATTATTACTGATAACCATGAAATACAATCTTCAACAGACGTTTGCACCAGAATGTGTTCTCTTTTATAGGCAAGTAAACCGAATTTATGACTTCAGTCTCAAACAGAAATCGGTGAAAATGGTAGGCATTTTCCCCGAATAAACAGATTAACGTATGCGATGGTACGTTGCTGTCTTTGTTTTTTTTGGATTTTATTATACTTATTACCCTTTGTAGTCCGAAGCAGAAATTTAAAAGTGCATCCGATAGTTCTCTCCCATGTTTCTGTACACGTGCATACGTAGCTATATGCGCACACAACGGACACTGCCAGATCTTAACTATTAGAAGCGTGGGATCCCAAGAACTTTTAAAGTGCCCTCGCTAACTGTGTTAAAAATCTAACGATGATATCCGACTCTGAAGGCCGAAATATAAAACATTTAAACCTTTACTCTACCCTTTAGTGTTGTAAGGCATTCAAGCAGTATAACAGATCAGAGAGATTGCCATCTTTGCATACATTGTATATGTCGCATATTTTGGCGATTGCTGATTCTACCGCTCTTGTTTGCAAATAACATCGTGTTAGTTTCGTGTATTAGTGTTGTAGATAGGTTTGGTTTGCATGCACTAAAGAGCCAGCTATCCACTTTATAAAACCCACAGGTTTTGCCTTCATAACACACGGAAAAAAGAAGAGTGTTTGATAATCTAATGGTTTTGTTTTTTTGGAGGCCGGCCTTGGCGAAAAGGAATGCGACCGTTGTGAATACTTCACGTTATTGAACAATATGCTGCTGGGGTCAGTTGTCATCATTGGTTTGTGCAAAGTTCATTTAAATAATCCTTTATTTCTCAAAAGTCCAAGTTTTATTCACTTCATGTTTTTTTTGTAAAATCATGAGATCTTAAAGTGAGTGAGAAGACAGTTAAGGAAAGATTTCATAAAAAAACAGCTAGCATTAATATTATCAAAATCCGTGAAAATGCTGAATGCGCCGAGGAATATTTTGCAAGCTCATCGCTCCACTAATTATAAATTATTTTTAAAGCATACTTATGACAAGTAAGGAGTGCGAAAGCTCACCTTGCTGTGAAGAATCGTATTAATGGTATTGCAACTTTACGCGGTTGTTCTATGGCTAAACTGTCCTTAAATATCTTTCCTATCTGCACAACCTACATATGTCCTTTTAACCTGCAATCGATACCGATAAAAAATTGCTTATTATGGAAATTACGTACCATGACAGTGTTTACTATATGAAATTCTACAATTTCGGCGTCTACGAGCTTAGCCTGGAAAACCAGCGCCAACCGCAAATCTGTGGAAAGCGAAATATAAGATATAAGATATTCACAGATTAACTTCATTAGTTGACTATGTAAATAAAAGGAGACATTTAACTGTTAGAATTCACCTGAAGACATATTTTGGTACACAGTGTTCTGTTTTTAAGTCAGCACTTACAAAATACTTGCTACTTTGTGTGATAAATGTTTGCACTATAGTTTAACTAATACATAATACATTGAAGCAATTTACGTGGATTCTCTTACTTGCCGTATGTTTTAAAAAGTTTTCTGAATGATGGATCGATTTTCAAGGTTTTCTTCTGGACAAATTAAACAGGATCTCAAAAATGTATTTCTTTTTAAAACATCCCATCAAGAAGTGCCCAGTACCGTGTAGAATATTTAAAGGGGATAAGCGCAGAAATAATCTTTTTTTGCTGGTACTCGTTGATCATTCGTTTGTTATCCGGATACTTAGAGGACATATGGTGTTCTATGATTAGAGTAAGAAGTGATCAACGTATTGCAGATTTAATGGGTGAAACCGGCTTAATTATTTCATCGATAGACTGGAAGTTATCCACAGTAACAACCCAGTGCTGTCATCGTGAAGATTCAAAACCCCAAAACAAATGGATATGCCAGCTGTTGCCCTGAAGGCTGAATTGGTTGGTAAACTTCAGTCCCCAGCGAACAAACTGTAGACCAAATGATGAACTGCTTGAATCAAAGAGACCTGCTGACACCTTGATTAAAGATCAAGTAGCATAGACCCGCCTTCAACTAACACTTGCTAAGAAATAAAACGGAAATGGCCATTCCAAAAATTGTGGTTTATTTCGGTATAACATCTTAATTAACAGATTTCCTGCCACTCTCGCCTCCCCATTCAAAGTTCCATGTTCACGCTGAGCATAGTGGAATGAAAAAAGGTGTATCCAGTTTTCCATCACCCTAAGTAGTGCCAAGGTCACCGTTTAATATTGTGCAGGGCAGTGAAAACATCATTCGTTAGGATGAAGGATTGCGCACCCTCTAGCGAACCAAAACTTAACGATGTTGTTCCCACGATCATTTTTTGCATATGGTATTTTGCCTTAAACGTATGTTTCACTTCAAGCTAGAGTTTAAAATGGGAGAATCACCTAATAACTGCCAATAAGCATTTCTAATAGGCCAACAAAGTAATAAACAACCAACCTCAATCGGATTAAAAGGCAAATGTATGAAAACTTATAACTTTACATTCATGCCATGGAAATGCTGTGCCAGTCGTGTAATAAAACAGAAGGGACTACTATCCATACTAGCTTTACATTTAAGAAATTTTATGTTTAATGATAGTGTCACACATATGACATCACAGGCGTTGCATTCGGAATCCCACCTCTGGTCTTCTTGACTCTCTCTTGATACCGGGCCCAGGCGGGTCAGGGAAGAGAGAGTGCGGTAGATGCAGTGCAAGTCTGTTATCGCTTTAAACTAATTTTCGCACAATTCACCGTCCCTGCACCGCCCTTCTATGGAACATACGGCGAATATCGTCGGACATCGACGGTCGAACTGTTGTGAGGGGGGAATGTTGGTGGTTAGTCATACTCCTCGCTCCCAAGCCACCTGCGTGACGGAATCGACGTTTTAGGGGCGTTAGGGAAAAAGGGTTTATACACTACGTCAGGGGGTTTTGTTAATTTCAAATGTCAACAGAACAGAGAAAATCATTCTAACCAAAAGCACCTGACCTTTCACAAACGCTGAGAAACGTACTTTTAGCAGTTATGCAGAACGCCATTGCACGCTTAAAAAACCGTCAAGGCTGAGGCACAGTTGATATAGTGTACGCAGACGGTGACTACCATGTCCCTAAAGTTTAATTAATAGTTCCCCTTGGAATGAAAATGCTTGTACTTGGCAATGGCTTAGGCAGCGAAAATAAATTAATTCAGACCCAAGAAATTGCCGTTGAAGAATTCTACCCATTTCCAGGCGGATGGCGCCGGAATGAACAAGACTTAATAAGGTGTAGTTAAGAAAATCGAAAGTTCTCGAGGTTCGGTATGCTGCCAAAGTCCTTCTACCCCTTAAAAATTGAAATTTTTCTCACATCCTTTCCTCTTACTGTTGCATGACCAAATCTTCATAAGCTTACTGCATTAAATGTCTTGGATAATATTGTACCGCTTTCCTTAATTTGTTTCGGGTCATCTCCAGTTTCTCACATAGCCTGGTGAAGTGCCTTTACTGAAGTTGCTATCCTAGCCCACGCTGCGTTCAAAGATGTAGAAGAGGGCCATATAACGTACGTTCATGCGCCACTTGACTTAAACTTTGCTTTATACACTGTTCTTTTAAAGTCAATTGAAAAAAGCTGATTTCAATTTTCAAGCAGCCACTATTCTGATTTAAATGACAAGTCTTTTCTGTCATCTCTGACTCGCATACGACTATCGAACCGGTAGGCAATAGTACTCCGTCAACAACCACTGCTATTTCAACGAAGGGATGTGATAGATCTGGAGGTGTCAGAATAATCGATTTCTCTATGGACCCTAACTTAGACGGCTGCCTAACTTTGGCCTTTGTAAGAGAAAATTTGCCATGCGGCTGAAATAGTTTACCAGTTTGTCAAGGGGCTTAAAATTTGATAAGCGTAAACTGATGGCAACTGACGATCAATACACCGGCCAGTATAAAACACGAGGACGCAGAAACAACCAAACAATACAAAGCAACGTGGCACACCAATACATCATCCATATATACCTAAATATATCATACATACAGATCATGCCCATTCTGGCTGTTCCTACTCTCCGCTTATGGTGTTCTGTAAAAACTGGTGAATTTTATGCGATGAGTGCCTATTCTTACAGCCAGAAATGCCACGCATTTAGCGGCCCGACCTTGAACGCATGAAAGTCAACAAAAGTTAAAGAAACATGTGTTTTCGGTAATTAATCATCAGGCCGACTTCAATTTTTAATTTTAGCATGGGGATTTTCTCATAGCTTAGAAAGTTAGGCAGTTTGAACTTCTGACTTGCAGGTCGTGGGTGAGGCTAGAAACATTACAGATATTTCTGTGTACTCGTTAAGACACTTACATCATTCAGGGCGAATAACCAAGGCAGCCAGGTCTCTGCTCATAAAATTAACGAAGTTCTTCTTAAAAGAAAATCTGGCTTTTTACAAGAGTCGCTTAAATTTTATGGGCACGTGGTTAGCTTTGCTGAACCTTTCCCAAGTTTAGCAGCTAGACGCAGAAAGGAAGCTGTCGGATGTCGATCTAACCATGTTAAGGTGTCGTTTTATTCACTTGTTGCCTATGTATACACTACCACGAGTTAAGATGCGTCAGCACTTACATTATCAGGCAGCTGTCATCGCTGTCGCAAGATTGTCAGGAGCCCATGATTATATTTATGAGATGAACCACATAAGGCCGCATAGCGCATCAATCATTGGTTGTCTGTTTGAGTACGCAGGCCACATCAGTCAATGTATTGGGACACCACATCGTCCTGGTTTTATGAACTCTTGAAAATGGCCATCAGTTTACTCTCAACAAGTATATGAGTTACAGGTGACACCACATTGAAAGCACAGGTACTAAATAAAAGCTAAAACACTGTGTTTCATCAGTGTTCTGCCACTGTTCGATACAACTTCGAGACGTCCGGCCATCAGTGGATCCCTCAGCGTTCCCTGCGTGCTTTCTGATAGATACTCCATTTTAGAACTTGCTGCTTTTAATTTACTTAGAAATTTATTGCTTACTTGGAATAAATAATGTTATCTGCAGGTTAAGAGGCGTAGGCCGAAAACTGATTTGAATATTTGGATCGATCTCTATCAACCACAGCAGGATAACCACATAATATTCGGAAGAATGCTGACGCAATGCCTATATATATACGGGGTTGGAGGTATTACGGATTAAATTCTGAGGAAATTAAACAGACGTGCTTTTTTTAACTGGCGTATTTACCAGAAAGCATGCAGGGAACGCTGGGAGACCCATTGATCAGTCGAACCGCCCACAGTCGTGTCAAGCAGCAGCAGAATGCTGGTGAAACTCGTGTCCGGGCGTTTAATTTGCACCTCTGTGTTCAATATGCTGTCAACTGTGACCCCTGTAAATATTATTGGTATTCGAATAAATATTACATGGATATCCAGCTGTGGCTGATATAAGTAGACCTGATTATTAATAAAAAATTTCCTGCTACGTCTATATACCTTCAAATACACTGATTTACCCGGATTTAGCTATTTTTGTACGAGGAAACTAAAGCGCAGCAGTTCTCAATACAATACACAGACGCACGTGCGTGAAATCAGGAGACTTAGTTCTCCAGTTATAACAGAATTGAGCACGACACTGACCTCGGTGCATAGGTCTATGTGCAAATGGTCTTCGATGCCTCGCAATTCCAACTTTATGGCTCCTCCCAGGGGACGGATAATTTTTTATCTCGGACATCAATCGATTATTGCCGATTATTCTCCCATCTCTCGTGTTTGCAGTGTAAGGAAATCGGAAAAATGTTTTTTCTCCTAAATTCTAGTACTCAAACCTCGATCCTTGCGTTAACTGCCAGGGGAAGAAGAGTAAGATAAAAGTTCAGGGTAGCACATGCATTTGCGTTAGGGTAGGGTAAGTGGTAGTGTCATGACACGGGAATAAGCATCTCCCTGGGCTTCAATTAAAGGCCACCTGATTTGCGGTAGGGATTACCAATACCCTTGTCCTTCCATGTTATCGTTGAATTAACATTCAATTAGCAAGTTATTTTAAGTGAGTTTGTAAAAACTGCAGCAGGTGGATTAGTCAGAAGACACATTTTCTGAACAGTAGGTTTTTGCTTTTGAAGTACCATCTTCATAAGCAATGCAAATTGCTTCTGAGTAAGAGGTTACGTACAATAGAGAAACTAGCACATGAAAAAGGGCAAAATTTACGAAATATTGATAATCACCGCAAACCGACGTCAGCTTAAAATTAATAATACGAAAACTTAATGGAAATTTAAAAAGCAATATTACTTTGCTGTGCAGTACTCACTTTATTTTAAAAAGCGGCAAATTCTGAAAAACGTGAAAAATTGCTGTAAATGCGCTAAATAACTTTAAACATAATTTTCAGGTCCTAGCATACGCAAACCATTTTGCGTATTTTAAGAGAATATTAGTTTCATCAAATTTACGAATAGGTATTTCTGGCATTGGATATCGATTAGTTTCAGAATGTTTTTGAAATACCGGTGAATCGTTCAGGGTTTTCGCTGTTTTTAATCGGCCTTCAATAAATTTAGATCCTCTTCTATGTATTTTTAGACTATTTAAATAAGATATATCTTAGAAGCATTTCCCGAAGTAGTGTGAATTTTGGATATTCCTTCTAAAAGAGATTGCCGTTTGCGTCATACTTGTAGATTTACCCAAACATGAAAACTCACTGCCAAAAAATGAACGTCCACAACACAAACCAACCAATTACTGAAGTAGTCTGCTTTGGTATATTATTTCTAATAGAGATAGCCGTTCGCATCCTATTTATGGATCCACCCAAACATGAAAACTCATTGCCGAGAAAAATGAACGTTCACAACAAGAATCGACAATTAAGATCCATGAAAAATGTTTCAGAAAAAGTTTCACTTTTAAAAGTGCGTGTATGCGATATTCTGCTGGCGAATATATACGGACTTTACCTTTTTCAAGATTAAGTTAAGGTGAAAATGTGGACGTTTTATCAGTTTTTTGACTTCCCTGAAAATAATTGAAAAATAATTTTGCTGAAAATGAAAGAACTCATTTTCCTTTTATATATGAGCGTTTTTTTCTATATTTTTATGCTAAATGCCCCGTTCTTAGACTACAAATACATAACAGAGTATCCGAATACATACCAAGATTTTGCTCAAACTGCTAATCACCCGCCAATTGCATGTCTATATTCAGGATAAGTGGAAACAATATAATACAAAATAATATCTTGTCGCATACGACCAATTTAACAAAAATGTTCTGTTGATCATATCCACAGTTTCGTGTACATATTTTATCAACGGTCTTAATTTTTACCATATTAAAACAAATTCACTGATAAAAAACATTTATTCCTACGTTTTTTGGCGACAAAATCAGTAAATTTCACAAAATAATTTCTTTATCTGAATTCTTTATTTGTTTTTTTGGAAAAAATGCGATTATTTATGCTTCCTTCATTTGATTTTCATTAAATTTAGATCAAAAGTTCCGGTTTCAGAAGGGATTAATGGATCATTTCGTACTTCAATCAATGTTCTATTATAGTATAACGCACAAAAACAGTGGAATTTAAGCTGTTGTTTTAAATAGCATTATAAATGTTTTGGATGTCCGGTGACCTCCGATTTTGCCCAAATCCTGCCTATTTTCCCTTACTATGTATAAGATTGAACATGCAGTGTTCTTTAGTAAAAGGCTTTTTGTGCCTCAAATCTACTCAACAAACCAAAATATCAAGTTCAAATGTCGTTCAACTATTCATCCAAGTTTAGATTATACATTTCTTGGGTAAGGGCGTGTACTGTAGCTGGCGTAAATGGGTATCTCAGTACATGTGTAAATGTTAGCAAACATTAGGGAGAGAAGTTAAAGAAGAACCAATTTAACGTGCTGATTTTAGAAAATGCAGCAAATGCATTATTTTTTGATCTTAAAAGGTGGCAGCAGCATCTTTTACCGGGTTTTAATTGCTATGCATCAACTTTATTTGTATATATTTAAATGCAGTATTTTACCCGTGACAGTACGTTTCCTTATGAGGACAAACAAAATTACTTAAATTAGTTCTTGACTTAACAAATTTTGCCGTATTTTGGGACGTTTAGAACACAATTTTAAACAAAGGTATTTTTCCGCATTTAACGGAATCTTCAAATTTTTAAAACAGAAAACATTTCTTTTTTTAGTTTTCAAAATGTCACGAAGACTTGCTTTATCATGAATGAATGCAAGCATATTTTTGGTTGATCCCTTCCACAAAATATATATTCATGTTTGCAGGTATCCAAAATCCGTGGAAGAATATATTTCCATTTAATGTTGTATTTGTTAGAAGATAAATCGCACGCAGGCTGATAAGGACATCGTAGAATTTCTCTGGGTTTTTGTCATGATTATTCAGTTGTAGAACCCAGTTAGATAGTAATCTCAGATAGCAAACGCATTTATTAAACCAGTAGTGATTTTGTGAGCTCTAATGCCAGCTGGGGCAAGAAAAACTCAAAATGTTCCTCTAACCAAAGATCACGTTTAATATCAAATAAAACCCCAATTTTAATTTTAAGTCAAGCAATAACTCCATTTCCATGTCCTAATGCAATCAATTAACTGGCAATCTTCATCCTATTTTTGTTTCTGACCTTGTTCTTGGCAGGTTAATACTCATGCAATATTAAACCCTAGATCATCTCTCATTCCTTTACAGCTTGAACGATAAAAAGCGAGGAGAAGGGAGCATGCAAATGTTTGTACTTTTCGTGTTAAGTGACCTTTTTATAATTTTTACTTTGTTCGTTCAGGGAATATTTTAACAAATACGGGATCAGAAAAGGAGGATTGTCATTCATAATGGAAAGGCTCTGTTTAAGGTTTGCAGGGATACAGATGGAACGTTTGTGTTTAGTAAAGTCTCTTTCTGTCGGCTGACCCTGAATTTTGCCCCAGATAACGCGCAGAAGCCCTTCCTTAATTTGCACAAGTCACTCTTCCTAGACGTACTATTCATTAAGAGGGACTATATTTGTCAATCAACGTCCTTTCTGTGTCCCTCCTGGGTGAAATGCAGAGCGGAAAATTAAGATCAGAGTTAATGGGCCATTCAGCAAACACCGCACAGGGTTTGGGCACTCGTAAAAAAAGAGCTCCGTAAGACCACTTACAATAGATTCGAATCCCGCGCGTCAACTCAGGTGATAAAGCATGTGGATGCAGATAGGTATGATGATAATTTTTGTGCACCTGCCAGCCATAGCTTGTATAACTCTGGTTCTTAGCTCGTGTGGATGCAACCAAAAATATTTCATGGACTATTTGGTATGATATACCATAAATTAAGACTGGTTCTGGGTGAGTGCACATAATACTAAAAGACTACATGTTTGGAGTTCACGTCAGCCAGTGACCATCATACGCAACGGGGCTAAAAAGGTGAAGCCGGTTGAAATTTTATGGGTCTTATAATGCGGTAGACGGTACTCTTGACATTCGTGCAACTAGGAAGATCAAGCTAAGCGAATACTGGCCTTGAGCACAAATGAGAAAGAACCACCTGTGCAATGAATGGGACAATTATTTCACAATTTTACACGCATCCTCGAGATGAGGTGGAATGACATCTTTTTGGGCCTTACAATACTTTCTCGAGGTAAAAATGCAGGTACGCAATGGAAGCAAGTTAGGACGACTGGCGAGATTCTATTTTGCTGGCCAACAGGCCTCGTGCATGTACAGTAGACCATACGTCACCGGCTTGCAGTGCTAGTTCTCGAAGGAGTAGAAGCAACTAAAATCACCACCGTTTTGCTGTCTTTTTGCCTTTCGGAAGCAAAATTGCTACATGGTTTCATAAACCCAGGCAAGCAAGTATCTGATCTCAGCTTTTTAATTTCCTCAGAAATTAAGTTGGAACTTGGAGCAGACAAGGCTGTTCAAGGGGCTATAGGCACAGATTGAAATTTGATATGAATACTTGAGCCGAAGCTAGCACCTATGCTGTCAGCATGGTGAATATTTTCCTAAGATACATTACTGACTACCTGTTGGTTGCTTGTGAATATTATACGGCTATCCCGCAGTGGTTGATGAGTTTCGGCCCAAATATTCATTCCACGTTCCGTCTGCGCTTACAGACACTTGTATATACTGATCTGCTCAAACTTACAGTCAATTTCTCTGAAAGAAAAAGCTGATATTTTCAAACAGAATTATTTACCACTGATGAGTTTAAACCCTAGCATTTGAGTGATATAGCGGCAGAATATCGGTGAAACACGTGTCTGAGTTTTTTAGCTTGTACCTGTGCTGCCATTGGGTGAATAATTGCATAATTATTTGGTCTTTCGATAAGAGTCTTTTTCCGTTAATAGGAGGGTTTTCAGGTAAGACTATGCAACGAGGAATAAAACTGCTAGTGAAATAGCAAACTTGCGCATGCTTTTTATTAAAAGAACGTATGTTTAACACTGCCAAAGTCAGGGCTTATTTAGGACGACCAAAACACGTTTACGCTTTTTGTTCGTATCATTAAAAGCACGCGATTAGAACAGCTTATATTCTACCTTTCTTTTTGGAGATTTTCTTAACAAGTCATGTGCCAATCTTTCTGTTCATGATTTTAAGTTAAATTTAATCCAGCAGAAACTACTATGCCACTTAAAGATCTGCTTCTGGAATCTCAAAATATGTCTGGCCAATGATACTGTTCTGATTTCTAACAATTTGAAATCTTTTCGATGCAAAATGCTGTCATTAGGAGGAAGCAATGCATTCAGCATAAATTCGGGAGGTAAGTTTGTTTAAGCAAACTAACAGAGCTATTTATTCACAAGGGTTTTAGTTTGTTTCTTTTGTCACCAAAGGTTTTTCCCTCTTAACAGATTTCCAGCATATTCGGAGGAAATTTCATTTCAATTTGGTCAAGAAATATGTGCACGCACTCAAAAATTGACTAGATATGGCAGGTAAAGTTTGAATTCTTAATACGTTAGGGGCTGCTAACTGACGTCCTGAGGAATCTTTTTGCCTATGAGATGTCAGTTACTTGCCTCGCTGGCTGGCTTTGAAAATCCCTGATGGGTTTCGCATTATTTAGGACTATAAGGGGTAGGCACATTGGTCGGCAGGTGTAGCCCTACGCATTTCGATAAGAAACCGATAACTTCCATACTTAATAAAAACGCGATCTTGACTACTGTAATATCGGCAAGGAGACAAGGAAAGGAAGGAATAATTGTAAAAATGAGAAGAGTCAACGTTAGCATTTGTTTTGGTTGAGCGGTTGATTGAATCAATCATGATAAATAAAACTGTGTTACCTTGATAAAATTTAATCTATTACTGTCTTAGCAAGTGCTTAATTGATAATACTCTTTACATCATTGGACGAAAAGAGGAGATGCATACACAAAAAAGTCTATGAAGCACACTAGGAAACCTTAAATATCGATTAGACTAATAATGATCTTTTTCTGGCCTAAGTTGGATACAAATTAGTTAAGTTTGATTGACGTTATCTTGTGAATTCTTAAGAAACAACATCGTGTAGGTGGTGAGTCCGCAGCGGTGTATCTAGTAACTATTGCCAGGTTGAGGTGATCGCTTAGTGTCTTATTTCTGTCAAGCAGTGCAAGATCTAATCGATGATTTTGATATCGCGTATTACTTTCATGAAGTATCTCTTAATATGCTTACTGTGTAGCAGTCGTACCGCACCAGACTTTGATGCATACTACACTACCTCTTGCACTACAACACAGCTCAGAATTCGAAGATATCGATGTAGAAGTAGTAAAATATCTCTTAGCTTTCTGAAATCTTGCCCCAAAAGTGAAAAATGCGCTTTGTCTAAATTAAACGGAAGGTTTTTTGAAATTTTGCTTCTCATTATCATACGCAAACCTATTGCTAAACAAGCAAAGCTCGTGTAAATGCAGCTACTCTCGGGAAGCAAAAGCAAACCTCCGTTCTGAGACCCATTTTATTAGCGGTAGAAGCATAAACGAATTTCAACATTCTCGGAATCTTCTGGTGGTACTTTAATGGTGAATTTTTATCATCGGCATAAGCGCTCGCAAACTGTACAGCTGTTGCAAGGTTCATTAATCTCGTGTCCTTTTGGCCTGACTGATGAAACTGCATCAGTGGCTGCTCAGCTGCCTTTCAACCATGGTCTGGACTACTTCACGATTGATGTTCTTTGTACTTTTCAAAGCTTTTCAATTCACAGTAGTGGAGTGATTGGGTGTGTGGCACCACGTGTGCCAAATTTTAAGTCATAGGAGACAGGTTTGTAATTGAACAAAATGGTGAGTGGAATGGATATGCACAGGGTCAATTTCGCAGCTCCGCATAACATTATCTCCATGTTATTACCGTTGATACCACCCAAATAAGCGTCTTCGTATAGAAGCATTGACTTTTAACCAATTTCACACTCTAGCACGCCCAGATCTCCTGGTTCAAAAGCAAGTATGAGGTTCAAAAGCTAGGGCAGACCTGATTCTTACAGTTTTAATTGTTTGTTGATGGACGCGCAATGATCGCTAACGGAAATCACACATCCCTGCCAGTCTTCTGGCTCGTTCTCGAGTACCGCCAGTAACGAATGCCCATACTCCCGATCTAGACTGGTAAGAGAGTGAGCCCTTGGCTCAATGATTTACCCATTAAACTTCTGATCAACGGGTCGCAGGTCCGACCCTCGGGTGGTACACCACCTGGGGTTGGGTACGACTGGCTGAAGACGGCTACTGAGCCAGAAATGGTCATTCCAGTCTTCCTTGTCTTTGCCGGCATTTTTAATCAGGCTTATATGTCCTTTTCAGTATAGCTTATTCGTTGTTGATTGATCTTGGCTGTAAGATAACCGGTATTTTAGCGTAGAGCAGAAGCAGATCTGTCAGATCAATCTACTTGACTCTCATGTGAGGCCAAGACATAATAACCTAATTCACATGGGCCAGGAATAGTAAAGAGGCTACCTCTGGTTTGACTGGGGCTGCTGTTCCACTTCGGAAGTAAAACTACTGATAAATTGTTTTTGTGTAGCGACACCAGCTCACTACTGTCATGCATGTCAAAACAAACATTCAAGTGTAGTCGAGTGGAAGAGCAACGCCTCGTGTGTCGTTACTGGGGTCGAAATCATTGTAGGCGTACAGTATGTGGGTGATATTCTAAGTGTCTAACGTCATTCATTGGCAATTTCATCGTTTATGCACTTGTAAATACTCGAGGTTACTGGGAATATAAGTGATGAAATCCAGAGTAAATAGCAGTTTCTTATTCGTGGATATCCACAAATTAACAGATCGTATGCTTTGATAAATAATATTTTTAAATCGACTCTACAATTATAGGTGATAGTCAAAGGGATTTGTGATCTTCCTGGTGGAAATTTAGGAATTTCATCTCATTAACAAGGATGGCAGAAATATGCGCTTGTTGGCTTGGTTTTTTAAAGGATGTCTTCTAATCCAGTTCAGTCATCTTTCGCAGATTGCAAACAAAAAGGTGTTAACAAATTTAATGTCATCTGGTGGTTTAGAAATCTGTCCAAACTTAACGATTATGGTGTAAATTCTAAGAATTTGGAGTTGTCATAACAAGCAACCTATATAGGCGTTCAGCCCTTGTCTTTGTTCTGAGAAAGCATTTTTTTCTAAGTAAATAAATCCTTCAAAACTAAGGACATTATTGTCCACAACCAACTGTTCAGTTCTCGCAGGCAGAAAAGTCAACTAACGGCTTGGCTACCATCCTTTCTAGGCTACACTGTCTGTCAAATCAACTGCAAATGAATTCAAAAGACACGTTGGCGAGCATACGCGCTGCTTTCGATAATTTCTCTTGGTTTAGGCGTCTTTTCAGGAGTTCACTAGCCGCATCCCCTTGAAAGGGCACTTTGAGGAATAGAGTTTCCCTTTCCACAGTAACCTTGGCTGGTTTCACCGGTTTTGCGACAAGATGCTTTGTAATAAACCGATCAGGGTATCCATTCTCTCGAAGTAGGTTTTGGATCTTCCTAAGCTCCTCCTCGATACTATTTGCCGAGCAAATTTTTCTAGCCCTTTGCGCTGAGCAACGGACTAGATAGCGTTTCTGTTGGAGAGGTACGAAACTGCCAAAGTTCTTATATTGCCTAGACCAGGTTTTCTTTCGATAAACGCTCCTTCGGATGCTGCCATCAGGTCTTCTGCTTAGAAAGACATCTAAGAAAGGGAGTGAACCTGCTCTTTCAATCTTCAACGTGAATCTTAGCAATAATTCTTTCAGTGCATTTTTCGGTATTCCTATTTCTTGCTCACTGGTTAATAGGAATTCACAGAGGTAATCGACTGTCTTAATGACAGGGTCGTTTGTAAAAAGTGATGAGATATCCAAAGATAGCATCCTCGTGCCTGAAAAGACGCCTAAACCAAGCCTTTACACAAACGTTCCCAGCAGCGAAACTTCAGATAGTGTTCTCAACCAACCCTCTTTTACGAGGCGAAGTTAAGGATAGGTTGCCAGCTTAGACAACCTCCATGTGCATTTACTCATTTACTTGCTCCTGTGGAGCAGGCTATATTGGTCGCACGAGTTGGCGCCTATCCAAAAGAATAAGAGAACACTTCCCAGCATGGTTGAACAAAGGGGAATTCAGGAGCATAAAAAGCGCCATCCTTGCACATCTTGTGGACACCGGACATAGTGTGGACCCCAGCAAAGCTTTCCATGTAATTTATAAGGTCCCACCAAACTACACGAAGCCACTGGGTCAACGTCTACTAGCAGCAGCAGAAGCGACTGCCTTTAGGTTGAAGAAGCCGGTCTTGTGCGCACAAAAGAACCTCGTACAAGCTCCGCGCTTAGCTTGGCCAACGGCCGCTTAACTGCATGCATTCTCGCGCGCCATCTCTGTCCTCCCCCTTCCCCTGGACCGGCTCTACCAAACACTCACTGCCGCTTATCATACTGTTTCTTATCACGCTGTTTCTTATCACCCTCCTCCTATGCACACCTCTCAGACAACCCGCACAAACGGACGAATATTATCGATTTCATGTTTTAAATTTCTACTACGTTCCAACGTTTCCCTATAAATGTACTGGCCTGAAGATAAGTTATAGAAAGCAGCGCGTATGCTCGCCAACTCGTCTTTGGAATCTTTTAATGGGACTTTTCGCAACTTTCAAACTGCAAATAAATTATCAAGTCCAGCTATCCGACAGCTGTGCGAGCATTGGACCTCCAACACAACCAAATTCCTTTACTTGTTCCGCTCAAAAAGCAACGTTATGAAGACAGGTGAGGGGATGTGTTTACAACCTTCTAACGACTACTTCTCAGCTAAAATACCTGACAGGAGTTTAGATGCGTAGCTGACTCCCGGCCAAATAACCGGCTTGAATTCACAGAGGGCTTGGCGGCAGTTCCTTAAACGACTGTGCGGAGCCGTTGACTGGCGGAAAGATTGGTTTCAGGATGCTGCACGGGAAAGCAAATACTCATAAGCTTCTTCATGTACATTCCTATGGCAGACCAAACAGTTGGTCAATTTGCAGATAGTTTGCTAATTTTTCTGGATGTTTTTGTGACCTATGCCTACGATGGTAGTTCCCGTTGGCCAAAATAATTAGACCTTACAGCAATTTAACTGTTTTTTTTTAGAGATAAGATATCCCTCGAAAAGTTCATAATACATTTGCCTAATTAACGGACAGGAAATGTACTTTTAATCTGATTGCTCTCTGCAGAGTACATGGAAACATAATGTGGGTGTGTGGTTGTGAAGATAAAAGCTACAGGTGAACCTGTCATCTAAATGGCAATACGTGCAACCTAATTTGGTAAGTTGACAGGTTCATGACCCAGTATAAAAATAAAAAGGCTGATTGATACTGAAAATAAAAAACGATTTTTCGGAAAAGATGGATGAAAATCCATTAGGTAGCTAATTTGATTACGGGTCTGTTCTCCAACCACCAAGTATTCACGCACGATTCAGTTTTTTTCCATTTAAATAGAGACTAGTCGGTCGTATTCAGACTACCTTGGTGTAGCGCACCTAGTTAACTCTCTATCCAAACATCTGTTATAGTATTTGGCTGAAAGCTTATCTTGTAGTTGCTAAAGTGTTTTTTTACAGTAAACTCTTTTCTCTTTGTTCTTATGAATTCCACCCGCCAGACCAAACTTGTACTAGGACCTAAAATATAGGACCTAAGCAAGTGCAACGGGCGAAACTTGAGACTCGGACTCACACCTTACTATTCCAAAGCAGGAATCTAACGGAACATTACAGCCCCAAGGCCCTGTTCTCAGCAAACATCCTCAAGCAGCCCAAGTTTTGCACTTCTACTGGACGAACCAGGCATGGGGGGGGCGTAAACTGTCGCACAGACAGTTAAGGCTGACAATAGACAGACGACTACAGCTGCTGACCATAAATGTAGTGAAGACCAACTAAATCGCGACGCCATTGTAAGCTTTACCACGTGCGGATAAGCTCCGTTTGTTTGAGCATCGGCATTGCAGTGCAAATGGTTCAACACGTTTCCTGCCTAAAATGACTGCGTTCTTCGTAAATGTCTGATGCACCAAACTGCCCGAAACATCAGACGAGCAAAGAATCTGCTTCTTCGTAGTCTCATGCCCTTAGACCTTTGCAAGGTAAGTCACAGGGTTAGTAATTTTTGGGAAATTCCAGCAATGGGTTTGCCGGTTAACTACTGTTATGGGGGCTTATTTGCGCTCCTCCCACCCAAGCTCCTCCTGGAATAGGATTAAACGACGCCCCACGCAAAATTCGACTGAAAACTGGTTAGGCGTAAGCAGGGGAGAGCAGCAGGGGTTGTTACATTACCTAAAGGTGCTCAAGAGGTGGCATTAAAAAATTAATAGCCCTATTTAATACGAGAATTCTTTGCCAGTCGCAAGACCTACCTCATTCAAGCGTTCATGTGAACCCGACCATCAGGAAGGTAGATGAGGAGTTTGGAGATGCGTTAAGTTTAAAGGGGTTTGAGGGCCGGAGTGAGTGCGCAGAACGGCCAGTCACCGTTGAGTGTTTGAGAAGCCTGTAAAATGCATGCATGTGCAAAGTGAAGGGCTCACGGAACCTGATCACTGGAGTTGTCCCTGTGCATCTCTAAGCCGCAGCGACCTTTGACCAGTCTCAAATGACCCGTTTTTAGTTGCAAAAAAAACATATTTGTGTGTGAGCGAGACAGAGAACTGTTGGAACTGCAGCTACCTCAGGCTGCAGACGAATAGCAGTGTAGTGTCTGTGGGCGGGCTCTATGGAAGGGCACAGTGCATATTATGACTGTTTTATCTGTGCGAAAGGCTGCATTTGAATTCGTAACTGAGAAAGTGTCCAGTCTTTCTGTAAGGGTTATATGGGTGTGCTTGCATTACCCATCGGTCTTAGCGCAATCCATTTATCTTGGATTTTTAAAAATAATATTTCCAGGTAAACATCTCGGTATCTCTTTTGAGTGTTTTAAATAAATAAGTAATAAATTGTTTTAGTTGGCACCAATAAAGGTACTTTAGTGTTAAATTTTAATGTGTTTTCGAGTGAATTTTAAAATAAATGAACAAATACTTTATCATCTCCAGATTTTATTGGCAATATTGTGGCTGATGCCTATGGATGGGAATAGAGAGTGAGGTTCAAGGACTTTTTGGACTTTTCTTTCTTTAAACTCCTGACGCACTTCAAGATGAAACGGTGCGCTTAAAGCCAAGGCTTGGAATTTTGCCGAATGACGAGATAACTCGGACCACGCGGTCAGCCAAGTGCATGTTTGTGTGGATAGGCTGTCCAGTGGATGGAGAATTAGGCTGCAATGGCTCTTTCGTAAGGTGACCTTTATGCCCCTCCCTATCCGTGAGATCAGATCCAGGTGTGACGTCAACCACATGCGCTCTCTCACACCTTCGGTCTTCTTGACTCTGTCTTGACACCGGGCACAGACGGGTGAGTGGTGGGAGAGTGTGGTAGCTGCAGCGCAAGTCTACTATCACTTAAAGCTAACCCATACGCCCTGCATCGCAATGATGTGGAGGACACGGTGGACCTCGTCGAACTCAAAGATCAAACTGTCGTGTCAAAAAATGAAAAAAAAGTTAAGCAAACAATGAAAAACTACCAATTTGGTTAAAAAGTATAGGAAATGAATTTAATTTGCTAGTTTTTAAGAAGAAAATAACTGTCATTCCTGGAAAGGTGCACGTGGGCCAAGAAGGCCCTGCAGAGGAGACTTTATAAGGCGTAGAAATGTTCCTCGTCAAGGGAAAGTTCCTAATTCGGATGAGGCTATTCGCTGTCCATGCGGCCATATGATTTTTGGATGCCAGTGAAGGCAATTGTGAAGGTTGCGAGACAGGAGAAACCCACTGGGACTGTTCACAAATCACAAATAGCTGAGGGTACTTTAAAGAACATGGTGAAAACCAAAAGGTGAGAACCACAACTGTGATGTCCTTTGTCGACCAAAGAACCACTAGCAAGGTGCCGGAAACAGAGGAATTTACTGTGATGATGAATACATCGCTTAGGGACGAAACAAGGAAAGAACATTGAAAACCAAGATCAGCGCTGCAGGTGGGTGCTATCAGGTTAAATAAAAAGGTTTTTAAAAATTTAAGTGAGACTTTCAATGCAAACATTTAAAATGTGTACTATCTGCCCCTAAATAGTAGCTGTATGCTTTTTGGAGTAAGTTACTAACGTAATTTCGATTTAAATACCGATTATTTAGGGGTAACCTAAGTTCTAATGAAAGATTATTCCAAAGGGAAGAATAAGTGGATACAAAAAGAGCGATTCCTTAGAAGTAGAATAAGTAGGTGGCAGGGTATCAATGGGAGAATTAAGCGTGGCATATGACCCGTCTACTGGAGTCGAAGCATCAACACATGTAACCTATAAAATTTGCAATTTCCTATGGTCACAGACATTCATTAGACCAAAGAAAGGACAGCAATATTCGTGGACGGGAAAAATTAATAATTTAATATCTACATTTCTGGAAGGAAAAAGTATAAACTATGAACCCAACTATTAGTACAGCATTCGCAGAAATGTGAGGTGCTCTATTTCTAATGCTTTAGTTACGTTTGACGATTTTCTTAAATTAGGTTGTTAACTGATCCACTTTTACCCATCAATTTACAAGGATTTTCGAGAGTCATTCGGAGGTGACGGGATTTACCGCTCCAGTGGTCCTTTCACGCCTCTTGAAAGATGGCATTCTGAACAATGAAGGATTGGCATTGTAAAAGTATTTGGAATTAAGACATGCATTAATACCATATACTGAACATGCATGTAGCACAGTTTCAAGGAGTACCACAAACCTCTATTTCTGGGATTTCGTCTCCTTCTATACCCACTTCAACGTAGCCATGAAATTATCATCTGAGACTATACAGCACATAGTACTCGAGACGTTTAAACTGCCAATCCTATCTGCATTCATTCATTATGCGAAAAAGAGTCCATTTTTAAATAGGTTTCTTTAGTTTTTCAGGGCAAAAGTTTTGATATCTGATACCTAGCTTAGTAGAAACAGTGAATTCTCCCAACTCTCCTGGACATCATCCTTAAAGCCCATGCTGCATTTGTAGGGCAGTGATTTAGGGCGTTACCGCCGATGCTCATTCAACTTTCTGTTGTTACTTTTTACTAACAAAGGCCAACATGGGATCGTCTACGAACGACCTCTCCATCTCTTCAGGTAGCTCAGCCTACTGAATAGGTCCGCTGATTCTATCTGTCATCTTACCATCTGTTTAAATTTTTTTATCGGTTAGAATGGCCCCCGTTTGAGTTGAATTTTTCGATTTGTGCCATTATTGGAGGTGCCGGATGCTGTAAAAAATCTTCAGATAGGGTTTGGCGTTTATGAGAGGCAAGTAACAGCTCAACATCGTTTTCACTTCTTCCAATTTTTGTTGACATTCTCGTGACCAGGTCCATTTGGCATCTCTCTTGATGGGTCCCTTCATCGGATGATGAAGTCAGTGTATTTCCGGAAGGAGCAAGCTGCAGGGCCTCCTAAGACCAAGAAAATGAGTAAGGAATTTACATCCCTTGGTGGACGAATCTGTATGCTAGCGTCAATACTATCCGGAGATGGATGACGACCATCTTGGTCGATGCTGAACCCTAAGTATTCCAAAGGGGGCATGATAAATTGCCCTTTTCTAGACGTAGACGGAAGTCATAGTCCTGAATCCGGCAGAAGACTGTTTCCGTATTTGCAGCAATTCATCTAGATTTGAACCATTGATGATGATATCATCTAGATAAGCATTGACTCCTTCGGTGCCCATTGACATGGTGTCCATCGTTTGCTGGAAAATTTATCGAGCTTGGAGATTCCACCTGGTGAAGAAAATTCCGCCAGTTGACTTAACAAAAAGTTCTTCCGGCAATGGCATGAGATACTGATGTGTTTCCAGAACGGCAATGAGACTGGTGGAGACAGCAATTCAGTTTCGAATATAGCCAGTGGTTTTCTTTATGGCCGCAATCTTTGCGACCTCTGCGGATTTTGTCACCTGCTGCAGAAAACGTCCCACTGAAGACGCTCACTTTCGTGGTTTATTACTGCAGGTGCAAAATAATGTACTGCTAATTTCAGTTGGAAGACAAAGTTTGCATTCCGTTGAAGACCTAAGGTGACCTCCAACTTGGTACAGCAACCAAACCGTCTTTGAAAACTGAAACACATTTCTCCTGTAGTGTCAATGTCAGCTTTTCAGGCAACTGATACGATTTGGCGGGACTCGGCCGAGGTGACTGAACTCTATTGCAAACATTTTTTATGTAAAATTCTAAAAAGACTGCGTTTATAGATCCAGCCAAGACCATCAGGTTGAGGTCCATACGTTTGGTGAGGTAATATGTTCCCTTACATTTAAGGCCACCAAAATAAACGTCACCTTAAAACTCATCCGCAATCGCGAGAAGTCGTCCAGAAACATTTAGCACCCTTAAGTGCGATGTGAGCATCGGGGACTGCCCAAGTACGAATGAAGATGACGGTGATGCTTAAGGTTGTATCTAGCCGGAGACCTACTGGGGTGTCATTGATAATATCCTTCATGAACATTCTCTGCGTCGCAAGCTTAGTCCACAACGTGGGCAGAATAGAGTGCAAATGGGAACCGGAATGGATTGAGGGGTGTTTAGAACGCCCCGTCTTCCTTTTGCATACCCTTTACTCGGAGGGTTGGCCTACTGGGAAGTGAGCATTCTTGTGCCTTGTATGTCGCATTTCTAACGGCTGTGCTTCTTGCATGAACACAGGCGAACGAAATACCAATCAACACATTGTTAGCATACTTTGGTAGTTTTCTGAAGAGCGTCTTGGGGCTTGTTTGGTGTGGGTTGGTGACGGCATGAACGTTTGTGGCGACAAGTTGGCAAACTGGGTTGCTCCCAAATAGCAGAACCATGCTTAAGATTCTTCGGCTGCTGACACTCGGTAGTCACTCATCATTGGTTGGGGTATGGGTCTCGTTTGCTTTTGCTGAGCAGACGGATTATGATTACCAAAAACCGAGGGGACTATAGAACACACACACAAAGATGAGTCTCTTAAATTTACCTTCAGTTATCGTTCGTAGCTTGAACTATCGCACTCGCGGTTGAAAATATAGGTTTGTGCTTCAGGAGCTTTAGACCCTGGTAGCGGAATGTAAACAGTTATGATTTCTCCCCTGAAGGCTTCTGATAATTAATTGGTAGTTTCTTCAAGTGTGGGGCGAATAGGAATTTTCGATAGATTCATCTCAGTTTACCACTCGCGGTCTTTGGTGCCCCATCGCAGAATAGCAGGCACGCATTTCAAGCATAATCGGCTTTGGCAAATTCAATTCAAATGATGTCTCCCCAACGTTTAAACCAAACACCGAATGTCACGTCAGCATCTAGAGTGAACACAGACTACTGCCCACACCATCTACGCCTGCTAAGGTGGACTGCTTCCTAAAGGATGCTGGATCAGCAAGCTTAACTTGTGCATCAAGGACTCCACCATCTTCAAGTGACCTGCCTCGAGCTGAGCCTGTTGTTGTTGCAGAAAAGGCCGTATATAGACGCTGTGAGTTTTGCGTTGCCAATTTTTCCTACAAATGTCGCATGATTCAATGGTCACCCGTCCAAAAAACTTGCCTCAATAAAGTCCCCAAATAAGAACTCAAAATTCAGGGAGGAAGAATGGAAGTGTATTAACGTATACTAACAATGTACGGAAGGCAAAAAGCAACCAGCGAGAATGACCAAGTTCGTACTGAATTCAGATCAATCTGATAATGCCCTTGAGGGCTTAGTTTATCACCTGGACTTCTTACTCATCAGCCTGGTTCGATATCGCCCCAATCTTGCCGAGAGCCGGCACAACGTCTGCATGCACACGGCCTATGAGTAGATTATTAGGGTCGCGTGCAAGCGAGTAGGTTTCGTTTGTCAAAATTAAACTCTCTTCCCCATCTCACCGGGTGTGCGCGTACCCAGAAAATGTAAAATGCTTTATTCAATCCTTTTCAAGGCATTTAGAATAGGAAATCCACGAAGTTTTGATCATGAAAACGACGTTTTATTCTTCCTTCTCATCGTTTTTGTTGAGTGAGTCAATGATTGGTCATATAATCGTACACTTTTTCAGGCCGACGAACCTAGCGATCAAGATATAGCTTAAAAGATTTCGCGTTTAACTTCCGACCGCACATTCTGTTTAACTTGAATAACAACCTCTGTCCTTAAGGATAGGATCATGCCAATAGGTTTCGTAAAGCACAGATGGAATAAACTACTGGTTTAGGTCTTTTGGGCTGCCATATATTCAAGGTGCAAGGTGAACTCTCCATATGTCATGTAGGCACTCTCGCTGTGCTTTTTGCTGGCATTTTGGTTTACTCGGCATTAGAAATGCTTTGTCTTCGCGCTGTGAAAGTCGGTTTTCGAGCTAACGCATATCCTAACTAGTCTCCCAACGTGGGGGTTGTTTTGCCATCAACCTTTCCAGATAAAACAAAATTTGCAACAATCACAGGTGGAGTCTTTCAAACTGGAAGACAAATGGACTTTCAAAGTGGCTTGGCAAGCAATATCTGGGAGCACGAGGCAGGCCCTGGGATATATTTATTTATATTTATATATTATATTTTTGTATATATTTTTATATTTTTTGTATATATGACAGTTCGACCGTCGATTTTCGACGAGGTCCACCGTATGCTCCACGCCAGGTGGTGAAGGGACGGTGACTTGCGCGTGAATTAGTTTTAAGTGATTGTAGTCTTGCGCTGCAGCTACCGCACTCTCTCCTCCTCCCCCACCTGAACCCGGTGTCAAGACAGAGTCAAGAAGACCAGAGATGGGAGAGGGCGCAGGTGGCTGGCGCGGTTGAAGCTGCCCCTGGGCGTACCACCACACCTGGCTCAGATCCCACAGAGTGGGAGTGCCATAAAGGCCATATTAAAAGGATCGATTGCAGCCTGACTCTAAGTGCGCCAGTCAGCCACTACACACAAAACACACAATTGGGCTGACCAGGCAGTCCGAGTTATCCCATCAGTTGGCATCCTTCCAAGCCACGGCTTTTAGCGCACCGTGATAGTTTCAAGCGTGTCAGATTGTTTATAGAGGAAAATGCGCTGAGCTTTGGACCTCACTCTCTCCCCACCACCACCATCAGACCACTGTCCGAGCCGGTCAGTTGACTGCTGTGGGAGTGAGCTCATTGGCTGACGGATCGGCGTACCCGTCTTCGCGCACCAAGTACGACCTGGCCCCTATAACGCACACACCAGGACTTACTTACTCAGGGGATATGGAGGAGCCATCGCCGTCTGACTCTTAGACTACTGGTCAGCCACTCGACACACACAACACATGCACTGGGCCGACAGCGTGGTCTGGCAGCCTTCCAAGCCACGGTTTATAGGACACCGTGATTTTATCAGGTACATTATGATGATGGTGAGGGCGTTGTCTATGTATTAGTGTAGATAGTGCGTGCTGACGTGGTTACGCCTCCGGTGGTTTACCGCAGGTTGTCGTGGAGGTGCATGTGTCCTAATAGGCCCATGCGGTGTAAGAATGTGCAGGAGCAGTGAGGGCAGTGAAGGCCGGTGCGTAAACTGTAGGTCGGAGCCCCAGGCACTGGTGCACCAGCCTCCGTGCGATGGATTCGCAGGTGACTGACCATGCCAATGCGTGAGTTGAAGTTGCGGGCGCAGTGTGGGCAGGAGAAATCGGTAGAGGCTGGGGGGATGTCATTCATGGTAGTGGGGGTGGCAGTGGCGCTAAGAGTGGCAGGAGCGGAGGGTGTGCATGGTGTATTGGTTTTGTCGGCATTGTAGTTAATTCCGCTGTCATGGATGCGCATGTGACCAAATAGGCCCATGCGATGAGTGAATGCGCGAGAACAGTGAGGGCAGTAGAGTCGGCGATCTCTGCTGTGTGTTGGTGCTCCAGGCACTGGCTCATCAGTCTCTGTACGATGGATTAGCCAGTGACTGATCAGGCCGATGCGTGAGGTGAATGTGCGGTCACATTGAGGAAAGCTTAGGAGAGATTCCCATCGCTGATGGTGGTGGTGGTGGTGGTAGTGAAGGCGAAGGCGGTGGTGGTTGCGGTGGTGGGGGTTACAGGCGATGAGTAGAGGGATGTGGTCTCTATGATGGTGGGAGTAATGGAATTGATGCCAGGAGTGAGGGTAGGGGAGTCAGAAGAAGGGTTGGCAGAATTTGACGTAGAAATTGGAATTGTCGGATTGTTGGTGCATTGCGTCTGAAGATGTCCAACCAGGCCGATTCTCGCGCGGAAGATGCGTTGACAGCGCGGGCATGTTGGCAGGGCCTGGGCATCGACGATGTTGGTCCGGGGCGCTGGTGACTTTCGTGCCGCTCTTTTGGCCTTGGCAGCGGCGATCCGGTTGGCCTCATAGATTGCTGAACCAGTCTTTACTGATCTTCTCCGTGCCATTTTATCCTGGGCGAGGTCCTCCCAGGTCGCCGGGTTGATTTTCGTTTGCTTCAGCGATTTCTTCAAAGTGTCCTTGTAACGTCGTTTTTGACCTCTCTGCCGGCGAGAACTCGTAGCCACATCTCCGTAGAAAAGTCATTTGGGAAGTCGCTCGTCGTCCATTTTTACTAGATAGCCGCTCCATAGCAGTTGCCCTTGCCTCAGCATGGCGTGGATGCTGACGATTCCAGTCCGCTCCAGGACTTCCGTGTCCGGATCCTGTCTTGCCATCTCAGCTTCAGTATTCTGCAGAGGCAGCTGATATGAAAGTGATTCAGCTTCCTGGCTTGGTTCAAATAGACTGTCCAGGTTTCCGCTCCGTAAAGGAGTGTCGTCAAGACGACGGCCTTGTACATCTTCAGTTTGGTGTTCAGTTGAATACCTTGGCGATTCCACACGGAGGCCTGCAGCCGGCCGAAAGCCTGCCTAGCTTTGGAGATCCGTTGGGCAACCTCGTCATTCATTTCGTGTTGCGCGACAGCGTGCTTCCTAGATAAGCGAAGGTTTCCACGTTTTTGAGTTGAGAACCGTTGACGTTGATTCGAGGAGCATTGTATTCCGCACTGGGTGGCAACTGGGTAAATGACAATCGTTTTGGATGTACTGATTGTTAATCCAAACTCGGCGCAGCCTGCGGCGAAGAGGTTCATGCTTCTTTGCATGTCCTCCTCCATCACGGTGTTAAGGGCACAGTCATCCGCGAAGAGAAAATCATGGACTGTACCAGTAAACACGCGCGTTGAAGTCTGCATACGCCGACTGTTGAGAAGGTGCCCGTCAGTTCTGTAGGCGATGCGGATCCCAGGCTGCTCATCATGGTAGGCGTCCATCAACATAACCGAGAACATGAGACTGAACAGGGTGGGAGCCAATACGCAGCCCCGCTTCACTCCGTTGGTCACTGCAAATGCTTCGGATACCATCCCGTTGTCAGTGACGTGCGCCATCATCCCGTCATGAAGCTGACGCACCATGTGCGTGAACCGCTAAGGACAGTCAAATTTCTGCATGACTTTCCACAGTCCGTCGCGATTCACCGTGTCAAAGGCTTTCGTTAGATCCACGAAGGTAGTGTATAGGTGAGTTCGCATCTCCTGGCACTTATCTTGTAGCTGGCGGGTGGCAAAGATCATATCGGTTGTTCCGCGGTGTCGGCGAAAGTCACATGAGCTTTCCGGGAGCAGGCCCTGCTCTAGGTGACTGTTCAGGCAATGAGAAGTATACGGGTGAAGATCTTCCCGGCGATGTTGAGCAACGAGATGCCTCTGTAATTATCACAGAGTTGCCGCTTCCCCTTCCGTTTGTAGAGACGGACGATGGTCACGTCTTTGAAATCCTAAGGAAATTGTCCTTGGCACCACATTTCCTGGAAGGGTTGTGAATTCTGCAAGCATCCGGGGCCCACCGTGCTTGTAGACTTCCGGTGGGATTGCATCGCATCCCGGTGCTTTACCGCTTGAAATCGGCTGCACGACCCGGATGGTTTCTGGCAGGGAAGGCGGCAAATCCAGGTCATTGTTCGTGTCCACTTGAAGGAGCCGGTTAATGGCAGCATCGGAGATGGCTGATGAGCAATTAATATATATATATATATATATATATATATATATATGCAGAATAACATGACTGATAAAGACAAGGGAGACTGGAATGGCCATTTCTGGTTTATTAGCCGTCATCAGCCAGCCATACCAAAACCCAGGCGCTGCGGCGCCCGAGCCTTGAACTCGTGACCTTGTTGGGCAGAAGTCGAACGCTCTACCCACTGCGCCACGAGCTCGTTATATATATATATATATATATATTGCCTCAGCAGCCACAACGCAACCTTTTTTTACTCAGAGGTTGGGGGTCAGAAATTGACTGAGTACTGAATGTGATTGACATGCAAGAGCTGAAGACGATAAGAAGTCACTGAAGGAAAAGCATTTGAGGCAGCCAATGTGTTGAACGAACTAAAAATAATAGTTAAAACTGGGATAGAATCAATTAGTTGTGCAAGTATTAAATAAAGTTTGATGAGAAATGTAGCATGAAGAAAGCAACAGTAGGGTGACAAAACCGAAAGGAGCAATAAGTGTTTGGGTTTGCTTATTACCGCTGAAAGGTACAGCAATGCGGTTGATGGAGCCAAAATTCCAAAATTTTTGTCTGCATTTATGACTCTTATGTCAAGTAAACATAAAGGGCCAGTCGCAGTAGTCGGAGAGATGTTCGGATCAGCGAAATAGCCAGCTGATGTATAATCGAGGGATTCTGGGGGCCTGAAAAATCACTTAAAGACCCTTATGTCAGGCATCGGTAAAAACAAAGTTAATTTAACCCAACTGTGAGATAATCGGTGGCGTCGTGGTGATTCGAACCCAGAACAACAAGGGAAGGCTTCACCGCAGCCAATGATTTACCCAATGGAGCTACGGGGCATCACCGGTAGCTGTGAGTTTAATAACACTTATATCAAGGTACCCACCTAACCTACTGCAATGTATGGTAAAACGGGGTCAAATAAATTATTCAAATCCGTCAAACCCACTAAAAATAAAGTTTTTTATCCCTTGTCCAAAGCCTTTTTCAATGTCATAAGCAAAGAACCGAATAAACGCAAAAAGATAGCTACATTCGTTTGTCGGGTTCACCGTTCAAATATCTAAAACCCTTGCCAAAATTTCACTGTTCCTCTCATTTCTTCAGGCACACGTAACAGCGATTCCTCGAGCTAAAATATGATACGATGAAAGTTGTAGGGACAGTATTATAGAACGGATTTATTGAAATTTAAACACATATTATTTGCGCCAAAAATGTTAGGCACAGTTGCCTTTTTTAGACTCATTGTCGCATGCGGCACAATTTAAAGCAGGCTGCTTCCATTTCTCTGGGCCATACATACATGCTGTAATTGCCTTTATTTTTGAGTGCTTTATTTAGTAGAAAATGCATAACCATACGTTAACTTTTTATACCATACATTTTTATAAGCCAAACTGTGGAAGCGAATGAACAGAGTACGGAGAAGGACTAACAAACACCTATGTTTATCTCGAATAGCGGTCTGCAGAGCCATACTAACAATTTAAATGGAATGTCTAAAGCAACGCAGAGTACACCAACGCAAAAATTAAAAATGAAATTTTAGCGACAATTACCTGAAAGTAAAATCGCAAAAAAAACACAAAAAACCACAAAAGACTCATTAATGCAGCTTATCGGGGTCGAAATAACTGACAAAACAGCGTCAAAGCTTCCTTTAATAATTTCACTTTTTGAACTTTAGTTTCTATAAAGAAAAGAAAATAGTCCGCATTTCTCATGATCGTGAGTTTAGCATAAAATATGCTGTATCCCACTGAAGTCCGGTGTGCTATACAACCAGAACAAAACATACGTGCTTACATCAAGAAAAACACACAACCTTCTATTATTTTTCACGGTGGAAGGTTGTGAAGAAGAATTTTTTGGTCTACCAAACTGCATGGACAAAAATATAAAAATTTCTTTCTTAGTGTAGACGGAGGTTTCAAGTTTTTCGAACCGAAATATATTTTAATTCAGATATAATCTTAGAAAAATTAATTCATACCTGAAAGTAAATTTTTATATTTTGAAGTGGTTTTTTTAAATAAGTAAGCAGTCTCCATTTTCTCTTCTCCACCATATACTTTTGCATCAGGTTACGAAGCAGGCCCTGTGAGACATTTACGGTTTGCTAGTGAAGGCCTGTAATATCGGCAGAAAAAACGGTAAGCATGCTTTGCATGGCTTCCCAAACAAAAAACGGAAAATGGACCGCCCATAACGCATGCGGCTTTCGCCAACTTCCAAGGAACGTGTGATTAGGATTAAGGTGAGGGTTGGGGTTAAGTTTAGGATTAGATTTAAGTGTGAGGTCAAGGTCGGAGTTAGTGTTGGGTCTTTATTGTTATAATCCTCTTAATTGTAGGGTTTTGGTTTAGGATGGGGTTATATGGCGAAGATTAAAGCGACAGTTTAATTTTATGTTAGGTTAAGTGTAAGCGTTAAGACACGGGTATATTTATCGCAAGGTCACCTTTTTAAATGGTGGGTTGGTTCCTATTTTAGGCGGCCATATAAATCATCCCGATCGAAAATTCAATTTGGCAGGCCAAATCTTCATTCATAAAAGGGGGACCAAAGGAACACATTTTCAGCAAGATTAACAACGCTCCACTAGTGCAGGCCTCTATATCGTAGAATGGTCGTTTGCGGAAAAACTAACTCAGCCCGTGGCAGGCACAGAAAACACCATCGAAGCGTATCAATGTTTTAACAAATATTTTTTATGGTTGTCTTGGTATCTCAAGTCAAGTCAAGTCAAGTTTTTTATTAAGGGAAAGATAGGCAAACGCCTTTGAACTCCCTCTCTCTTCAAATAATCAATGTACTACAAAGTAGGGCAGTTATTAAAATGTTTTATATTTTGTTGTGCCCTACAAAACGGTTCTGTGTGAATTTAGGGATTTTATAATATGTTAATTGATCGAAATGCGCTTTACTATGACGTAATGGATTTCGGAAATACGGATATCATAGGTATAACACCTTCCATTAGGCTACTTTTCGGTGACTAAGAAAGTGCAATATAATTTGGCAGATGAAATTGCCGTCATACAATTTTCTGCTTATAAATCGAATGTTTATTTTCAAACTGATCTCAAAATTTCTGAAGGAGTTCGAGACTGCCGATTTAACTTGCATTTTTGAAATTTCAATGGTCTCAATCAATGTTCCAAAATAATAAATTATGCATTTTGCGTTTATCAAGACCTTCAATATAAAAAAGTTCTTAAAATAGCTGATAAAAGTTATGAATTCTAGCGTTTTCTTTCTTATGTGGATGACGACACGTGCCAATTATGTACGCCTACTTTAAAATAGTAACAAATTTACAAAGAATACGAAGCTTCGTAGCAAACACCGCCACTTAATGTTATCGATTACTTGAAAACCTCAAAAAGATTATAAGGGCTTTTCTGGTGCACTCATGCATGACCACTTCCTTCATTGGTCCATAAAACAGTCAGGGAATAAGTGGAAGATTTGGTATGTTAATATATTTGTCAAGCACTTATAAATAATCAGCGGTTATAACTACACTGTGCCTTTGCATTAAAGCCCTATTCTATATTTTGACTTGATTTTAGGGCTAGTTTCCCAATAATGAATAAACTAAAAAACTGTCAATATACAATCTAATATATTCAAGGAAGTCACATAAAGCAAAAGCATATTTTTTATCTTTTATCGCAAAGCCTTACAATGAGTTTCGCTAAAGCAGCGGATACTGAAACAAGATTATGCACGATAGTTATGACGGAGTGGGTTGAAAGTGTTCGGAGGTCTCAGAAACAAAGGGAGATGTTAACGATGTTCTGTCAAGAAGCAGAACTAAAACTGTCCTTAATATTGTACACACTCCGCTTTCATATTACTTTTTGGAATAAACTAGACAAATAAAAGACTATCCTACTGCATGCATAAAGATTAAATAGTCATTTATCGGTAGACCTATTCGGGAATGTGTATATTTAACAGGAAATTATGAGTGAAACAAAACCAACGATTGGCTGTTACTTTTCTACCGGCTTTTTGGGCATACACTGTCAAAAGTTCACAGATCAAAGTTTAAAACGAGAAGGTATTTTGGCTGTTCTGAAAATGGCTTGCTTTTTTCATATTTTGCCTTACCGAAGCTTCGAAAATCAAAACCTCTAGGTTCAGTTTGTCAAAAATCATTTTTATAAGTTGTTCGCGTTTAATGTAAGGCCAAATAAGATATCAATGCGCAGTTAGTGACGTAAGCGTTCGCGGGAGTTTGGGTTACAATCAATTCTGTTGAAAATTGTAAATCGTTTTTATGGTTACTTAAAATAGAGATAGATTCTTCCGGAGAAATTGGTTTTTTCTATAATAACTCCAGTTAATAATTAAAGTGCATAGCGTTTAAATTTTTCTTGAACTGATTATCCAGACTTCGCTCATCACGCTTTGTCAGTTGGGTAATATAATGCAACGTAGAATAACATCCATTAGTTGACATATCATTTAAACCGTGAAGATGTTCCCTTTCAGCTAGGCATTTATTTTATTAATATGACTTAAAGAGTTTATGTTTTGCCTATATTAAAATTAAAAAAAATATAAACAATTATAATGCTCACGTCCCAAGAAAGGAACTTCTTTATATCATGCTCCATAACGGTTCCAAGAATGTGGATCAAACTCTTCGACATGTTTCCGAATGTTGTTTCTACTTTGATGGATGGCTCCGGCTTTTGCGTATATATTCGACATTTCAGATAATCCTAAAAGAATCCTCATGCCGTTACATTAAGAAAACATGGCCAGGGAATTACTTGTTTTTTGAAAATTGGTTTTTACTGCTACGTTAAAGCTTGGGTTTGATAGAGAGTTATCTTCCCTAAATGCTAGAACGTAAAACTATTTCCGCCATTACTGTATTGCCATCGTTTTTTTAAAAAATCCGAGCAGGGATATCCCCTTCACATCATATCGTGACCTGGAGCGGATTCAAATAACGTTAGTGAGTGACACCCAGTGTTCAAAACACTGACATTCCGCTTTTACGTGTGGGCAAAAGTAGCTTTTACCCTTCTTGTCGCATTGTCAGTAAAAATGGTTCGGTTTCTTGTGGCTTCCAGTTGCGAAAATTAACTGTTATAACAGTTTAACCGTCATATCCGACGGGATCCACGGTGTGAACCTCTGCAAGGAGCAAAGAGACAGTTACTTGCACGTAAATAGCTTATAGCGAGAGTAGAGTTTTGCTGCATCTACCGCGCTCTCCCCCTTCCACACATGGGGCCGGTGTCATGACCAATTGAAGAGGCGGCAGAAGGCAAAGGAAGCAGGAAATGCCCGTAAGCGTACCACCCCACCTGGCTCGGGATAAACGCAGTGGGTGCCATAACGGCCACATTAAGAAGTAGCCATTATGGTCTGGCTCGCAGTCCGCTCCGGGCAAACACACACTGGAATGCCCGTACGGTTCGAATTATCCTGTCCGTAGGCAACCTTCTAAGTTACGACTTTTAGCGCACCGTGATAGTTACCAGCTCCTCCGAATAGTTTTTAGTGCGTAATATGCGCTAAGCCCTCGAAGTCACCTTCTGTCCCATTCCCAGGCCTCAGCCCCTGTCCTTGCATGTTATTGAACTGGTGGGGGGAATGGGTACAGCTGATGAACGCGTCTACGCGTACCACGTACACAACCTGGTCCCTTGTTACAAGCACCAGGATTTCACACAAAAGGGGGTTACATGGCTCATATCTTACATGTTTGAGAATTTCAGAGGAGGCGTTAAGAAGTGGACATTGCAGCCGAACTCTCAGACAACCAGCTGGCCACTCCATACTAACACCTATAATGAGCCGACTTCGAGGTCTGAGTGAAATTGTCAGTTGTCAATGTTCAATGCCATGGTGCTTAGCGCATCGTGATAACTAAGTCGTAATATACTTCGATTCACACATCCGCTAGGATTTTTATATAGAAATAAAATAGTTCATGTAAGTCGTAAATGTTGATGACCAAAAATTAGATTATGTGTCCTGAGTCCGTTCAGCGTTTTTCGTCTTCCTCACGGGGTGAACTTATTGCAGACAATACCATTTTTCTGATGCAGAATATCTATTCAATTTACTTTTTTTCCATGAATGTGTTTTAAATTTTGCGTGATAATATGTTTCGCCATTCTCGTTTACAAATCAACAACTACTGCTTACCAGATCAATGCCGATCTATATGTGTCTCTACTAGCAGACTGTAAAGTAACTGAGTAAAATTACAATACAATGGTTGCCACTTTGCAGTTTTACTGCGCTAAATGAAGAGCGAAGTGAATCAGTACGTGATTTTCAATCAATCAGGGTTTTTTTTAAGTGTCAAATTTTTGAAGTTAATCAATTTTATGACTAATGGATGGCTTCTAAATGAATGAAAATTTTGAATCTTCCTGCGTGAATTAGGTCACCTACTGAACGTCACTGTTTTCTGTGTGTATGCATCTGAGGTTCCAAGATGGTAAGAATGCTTTTCGAGTGGACCTCCATTTTGCTTCCTTAACTTACTTATGCCCAAATTGTTCTCCCTTCTCGTAGGAAACCACTGGCAGATCTCTGCTGCACCGAGTTATATATTGACATTCACATGGCAGATTCATGACATAAAAGGAGCATGTAAACTCTCTGGTTTGAATAAATAGTGTGCTACTTTTAAAAGGATAAACTTTGTGCTTTTACACCTGTGTAGGACTTAATTTGGCGGAGAAATCAGTTTACGATTTTGCCACTATTTTTCATTTCAAAATTGGCGTATTTTCATGCCCATTTAGTTAATTCAGTTAATAAATATCGTGCAAGAAACCTACGCTTAAAAACAGCTTTTTGAGGTGAGGCTGCTTAAAGTTCACAGTCTCACAATACTTGGCGACATATTCTTCCATCCTTGTTTGAAAGCCAAGTTTAGCCGAGATCCTGCCCCCGGCTTTTCTCATGCGGCCTTTCGAGAACGTTCATTTTTGTAGGAATCTTATCTAAATTATTTATACTATTCAAGGCACATTCATTTTTTACTTCTCTCCAATGTAAGAAGTCAAATCCAAGCAATCATAGCCACTTTAAAATTATTCTTTCCAACGTTTTCATTTTTGCTAAACTGATTATCTATCAAACTGACTTTGTCGTTATGCATTCCGAATAATATATTGACAGTGACTACAAGACACTCTCTTTAAAGCTACACCTACGGATCGAGGATGAAAGATAAGTGGTGGTGTGACTCATGTATTGATATTGGATCAGTAAACATCACCTCAGATCACCAAGTATGTAAACAACGGCCGTTGGGAAACGAGCCTGTTGTTTCGGTTAAAAGAGCATTCAGCATGAAATGTAAATATAGTGGTAATTGGAAGGACTTGATTGACCCTCACAGTTTGACCAGGAGAGTTCTCCAAATCGAGCACTGTCGGAAATCTTGGCCTACACAACCTACCAGTCCAATCCATTCTCTAATGACTCTCCAGGGTTTCTGAGGACTTTTATTCGACTAGGACAGCTCTCCAAATAGAGCAACCTGCCAGAAATCTTGGCTTGGCCTTCACAACCTACCAGTCCAATCCAGGCTCTAACTGCTCGTCAGGCTTTCTGAGGAATATCTACAAAACAGGCTGAGTCGTTTATTATCCATATTCTGTCCAACTGATTGTGAAATTTATATCGAGTAACTCGTTATAACAAATACTTTTAACAACTTCCACTAGCAGACGTAGTTAAGAACATTCGAGGGATTCCATTCATTTGCAAAAAAAGACGGAGTAGATAATTTATATACTGCTAGTGCAAAACCGCTGGTAGTGTAGACCTTCACCTATCCACCCGTTTCTTCTTAAGTCACCACACAAGAATTCAAAAAGTCATGCCGCAAGCCGGGATTGAACCCGCGACCACCAACGCGATAGGGACGCTCGCTATCCACTCGACCACCTCATCACGGTGGCGGGTGCTCTCTCAAATTAATATGCACGCTATTGACGACACTGCCATTTGTAAAGGCTGTCAGAAACTGTCCATCAAGCTTAACCAGCTCGAGGATGAGATAATGCAAATAAAATCTGCGCTAAAAGGCACCTCTAAAGCAGTAGATGCCACTAAGAATTCCACTGAGCGACTTAACAGGAGTAAAACCATTGATACGCGTTCAAAGGGTATCCCAACAACAACTTCGGCAGTTTCTACGGCTACCGAACAACAAGTACCAATGGCGCAGGAAAATAACAGTCCGCCTAAAACAAAAAAAACCGTCCAAAGCGCAAAATTGACACCAAGAAGGAAAAAGCCAATGGACAACCGACTTCGAGAGATTCCTCAAAAAGTGCGATCACGGGGCTTTGACCATTGCCTTGTCCTCCACAGGAAATACTGAGATAATCACACCAAGCAGAAGCAGTGGAATTGATTCCCCAACCGAAATTACCACCTGCGATTCAAAATCGTCGGACCCGTGGAATTCGCCGAAACCCAAAAAACCGGATCAAAGCCAACACATAGCCAATCAGCATCCGATCCATCGTCACCAGTGCGCAACGTGAAACCTTCCCACCGGGTAGTGGAAGACAGCGTCGTAGGTACAGAAATACCACAGACAGAAAAAAAGTTTCATAATACAGGGACTACCTGAATCAACAGCAACCACTCCCGTAGACCGATATTCTGAAGACATTAACCGCTTTCATGTACTACTGAACAATATGCTGGAACCTAATACGTCGATTGAACTGGAAAAAGCCTTCCGCCTTGGAAAATGGCCCGAAAGCCAATCTGAATCAACACGCCTTAGGCCTCTGAAAGTTATCTTGACCGGTAGCCAGAAAGCCAGTCTCATTCTGTCTAGGTGCTTTAAGTTAAAAAACTCAAACCCTGGAGTTTTTTTTCAACAGGACTTCTCACCTGCGGAGCGGAACAAACGCCATCAACTTGTCATCGAACTAAGACGGCGGCTCAGCGAGGGGGAATCAAATTTGGTTATTTACAACAACCAAGTGATTCATCTACCATTGTTCTCCCCATGGAGAGGCCAGTTCCGGATTACCATGCAGTTGGCCCAGTAAACAGGGGCTCGCGCCCGACTGTTAGCACTTTCCCGAGAAAACCCAAACTAACATTCCTGTACACCAGTGCACAGAGTATATTATCGAAGCTCGATGAGCTTAAGATTCATGTCTGCGATCTATCTCCAGATATTATTTCCGTAACAGAAACTTGGTTGTCCCAACACGTGGACGACCGAGAAGTAACTATGGCTGGCTACCAACTTTTTAGAAAAGACAGGAAAGAGCGTTAAGGAGGCGGCGTACTCACATACGTGAAAAGCGAACTTACAGTTTTAGACAAAACTTATAAACTTCCGAGGCGATATGGCTTTCCGTAAAAGTGCCAGGTACATCAAGTCTAGATGTCCTGACAGTCTACCGCCTACCGAGAAGAGACCCCGTAGCCGATGCTTACCTGCTAGAGGAGCTTGAAAAGATTGCTAAACGGTTTGATATCCTGTTCATGGGTGACTTCAATGCGCCTCACATCGACTGGAGCTAACCTGCGCACATAGTTCTGACCTAGCCTTTGACGGTTGTCTTTTGAGCACGACGCTAAAGCTACTTCTCACACAGCACGTCACTTTTCCAACAAGGGTGTGCGAAGGACAACAGGCCAATTGCCTGGACCTAGTTCTCACAAAGTTGCAGGACAGCATCGACGAAGTTTCTTGTCTACCGCCGCTAGGTAAAAGTGACCACGTGGTATTGCGATGGGAGTACTCCCTATTTGCTATACCAGCAAAACCCACAACGATCAGAAGGAATATATGGCAAGGCGATTTCGGTGGAATGAGGGCCGAACTCATGCGCACTCAGTGGGAACCTTTATTCTTTGGAAACATAACCGAGGACTGGAAAACGTTCCGGGACATACTGCACAGGCTCATGGAAAATCACTGTCCAATTTGAGAAAAAGGTTGACGAACAGACCGCGATGGCTTACGCATGCCTTAAAACTCGAAGTTAACAAAAAGCGGAGATTGTGGAAAAAATCGCTTACGGACGGAACTCCTGCATTTCTAAATGCGTACAAAATGCAGAGAAATCGGGTCAAGGGCCTTATTGGTAGAACAAGACAGGCTTTCGTAGTGGGCCTGCTGAACCGGGCCACCGTGAACCCGAAACTGTTTTACGGTTACCCCAGGCAGAATACACGGAACAAGGATCCAATACCCCTTCTGAGGACCGCCGAGGGCATAGACCTTACTGAAAACGGTGCAAAGGTTGATAATCTTTCGGAATTTTTCCAGTCGGTCTTCACAAAGGAAACGAGTTACGATTACCCTACCAATGGCTTCGAAGTGGATACAATAGTCGAGACTGTTAATTTCACCGAGACTACTGTCCTCAAGGAACTTTTGGGGTTAAAGGAATCCAAGTTTCCGGGTCCCGATGAAGTACCTGCCAAGCTGTTGAAAGAGTTAGCAAGAGAGTTGGCAAAACCACTCTCTACGCTTTTCCAAACATCCTTACAGACCGGAAGTCTACCAGCCGACTGGAAATCCGCATAGATTACGCCGCTTTATAAGGGTGGAAGCCGGGTCTCTGCAAACAATTATCGACCGGTCAGCCTAACTTCAGTTTGCTGCAAAATTATGGAAATAATAATTAAGCAACAACTTATGCAGTTCTTCGAACATAACAATCTGCTATCCGAGGTCCAGCACGGTTTCCGTAGAGGTAGATCCTGCGTCACAAATTTGCTCTACTGTTAGAACGTTGGGCTGAAGCGGTCGATAGAGGAAAAATGGTGCATGCAGTCTATATCGACTTCAAAAAGGCTTTTGATAGCATGCCGCACCACCGCCTTCTTTATAAACTCAACCACATAGGTGTAAGAGGTAGACTTCTGACATGGATAGAAAACTTCTTAATTGGCCGCTCACAAACTGTCCATATCAGCGACAAACAATCGACCAAGGTTGAGGTTGAAAGTGATGTTCCCCAAGGCTCTGTTCTCAGCCCTATTTTGTTCATTGTCTACATCAACGATTGTGCCAACGAAGTGGACTGCAAAATTTCCATGTTTGCCGATGATCTCAAACTTTCGCGTGTCATTCAAACTGCGGCTGACGAATAGAACTTGCAGGCAAACTTACATCGACTCCAGAAATGGTCAAGTGATGACTCTTGCCGTTTAATGATAGCAAGTGCAACATCATACGAGTCGGGAAAAGCAATCCTTCGAACCGTATGGTTTACAGTCTGAATGGCATTCCATTGAAAGAAGCGGATGCCCAAAAGGACCTGGGAGTCTGGATCACGCCCTCACTTAAACCCTCCCTACATTGCGCAAAGGTAGCGAGGTCAGCCATGTCGATTCTATACCTCGTTAAACGAGCTTTCGCAACCTTCACTACCGACTGCTTCGCTTAAGTCTTCGGAACATTCGTGCGGCCACAGTTGGAGTCCGCTATCCAAGCTTGGAGACCCTGGGCGGCGAAAGACATAAACATCCTCGAAAAGGTCCAAAGGCGAACAACAAAACTTGTCCTTCGACATGGCTCACAGCCTTATGAAACACGGCTGTCGAATCTTCATCTCTTTCCCTTGCGCTATAGACAGCTTCGGGGGACCTGATACTAACATTCTGCATACTACGCGTCCAGGACTGTTGTCTCGTCCCAGGTGATTTTTCGAGCTAGCCACAACAACGAACTTGAGAGGTCATCCTCTCAAATTACGTATGACTGGAGCAAGGCTAGACACTCGGAAGTACTTCTTCTCCAAAAGAGTAGTCGAAGCTTGGAATAGTTTTCCTCTAGATGTTGTTATGTCGGACTCCTTGGAGGTTTTTAAGCGAAAGTTAGATCGATATAATGGTGCGAGCTACAACACGAACTGAAAGCTGCAAGAGTGACGTCAGCAAATAAGGTATTTATGATACTACTAGCTATATGTAAGTAACATTTCTTTATGTTTGTTATTTTCGTTTGAGGTCTTGCAGTCTCCCATAATTCCAATGCTGGGGTCCTCGAGGTCTTCGCTGTTTAATTATTTGCACACCTTGGTGACACCGTGAGTGTTCGTATCAGCTGGACCTGGCGGCCGTCGTCCATGAGTTGTATGAACGTTCTCCCTTGGTTCGAACCGCAATGGACCGAGGATGATCTGGGCATATATATCCGCCTTTGAAATCCCTCAATGGACTCTACAGTCAGCAAGGGAGCATCTGGCTGATTCATGTGACCTTCGCAATGCCCCCCGTTGGACCCTCCCCCCCCCCAAGGGTGACAGTTTTTTTCTCCTAAATATCACCGGGATTTTTTTTACTGTCTGCTCTTTTTCAACTATGTTGGCCTCGCCAACATATCGAGATACTATTTTTTGATACCACAACTCGCATGTACAAATAGGGAATTCAAAGGTGACTCACCTACATCTCCCTCAAATATACTGATACTGATACTGACCCCATTAAGGTCAATGTGGAACTTTGTAATTTGCTTTTTGTTAGTTCCACACGCGTAAGGTGTGACTTTTATAGATTTCAAGACGGAACAGCACTTTCGTTCGACGTTGTACATGTTGGCTCTATAACTGATCGTTAGTTAGATATCTTAAGAGAAAAAAGTGTTGCACTTGAATTTTTCAATGAGCCCCTGAACCCGGGTCAAGGTGTAGCGCCTTATATCTTTGGCATCCACACCGCGCAGGAGGTATCGTGATCACAGTTCGCGAGTTGCTGGACCGCATGTATACAGCTTTTTGGAACAGCCAATTGCAGGCGCTCACAAACTGCTATCGGCCAAATCAAACGGCCAGTTATTCATCCTCACACGAAGTTTATTCACTCACGCCCAAATACCCCGGTCAGACAAACTTGCGCGTCGAGGCCTCTGACCATCACTAAATTACTGTTCGGAATGCACGACTTTCACATGTATCGTTCCTCTTCTCCTCCATAACGGAACTGAGCATGTGGATTATGGTGCTGTGAGAACGAACACTTCCTAGATTCCCCTACAAGGGCTTCTGTGTGCTAAAACTTACACTGATCAACCAGATATGAATGATTCAATATTCCTATCCTTCCTTCCTTCTTTTACCTTTTCCTATCGTTTTTAAATCAGCTATAGATTGTATTAATCAATTTTTAAATCGGTTTTATGCCGGGTTTTCACTGACAAATCCCCAGGGCGATGCATTTTTTAACTTGCGTGGGAACCTGAGTGGGTCATAAGGCGAGGAAATATGGTGAATCACTTACGAGGTCCATGGAGGAATAGGAAGTAAGAAGGTCAGGGAATCAATGGCCTACAGTAGAATTGCTAGCTCATTAATTGTTATTATTAATTCTGAAATATGTTTTTTGATTCGAAAAAAAACCTAAATAGGTATGAAGTATAAGCTGTCATGCAGCCTAATCAGAAAATCGTTCAGTTACGTAAAGGTATCGGCTTTTGAATGAGCTAATTTTGGGCTGCCTGGAAAATCTACAGCGTGCAACAAGTGACTACTTAAATAACATACATTTTTCGTTGATTTTTGATGTTCTTGTGAATTCAAGTATAGCTGATAGAAAACACTATGAAAAGGGGCTTCCCCCTATAAATCTGAGAGAAAAATGGGCGTCCTTGCCGTTTTAATGAGCTTATTAAAGAAGCTGAAGGGTAATCCAGACAATTCGAACGATTATACTATGTCAGGCTTTCGTTCTTTCACCGATCTTTTCGTTTTTCTTCGGAATAAGGCTAGTTAATTTTCGACGACCAATATTGACGTAAACTAAACTGGCTGAATGTGCTTTAATTCATATGATACCGGTTGCCTGTGTGCAGGGGTAGATGCTGAACTGCAACCACTCCCAAACAACCTACGGTCAGTTAAGCACCAAAAGGCTGAAGGACTCTGGGAGGTTGGCAGGTTACTGCTTGCAGACTCGAAAAACTAAAGTCAGACTCGGTGCTGGATGCATGTGAAAGTCAGCCTTTGCATTCCTCTGGTGAGTAGGGTGTTTGATGTTAAAAGCCAGTTTGCGCTGAGCATTCAAATTAAAATTTGTTAAAAAACAAATAAGTGAATGGATTTGCTCAGGTCTCTGCACTGGCAGGACCACTTGGCTTGCCTATGTAATTGCGGATATTAAGCTTAGCGTATTGCCTGAACGAGCTGGTGCAATCCACGCCAGACTCTTGGACCTGCCACCTAAATGCAAATGGTGTAGGCACACGTAGATAGTCACGGTCCATGCGGTCTTGATGTGGTTGTGGATGGAGGTTTTTCTCAACCAATGGCGTGAATTTAGAAAGTCTGAAAACTACATCTAACATTTGGCCTCTCTTAATTGCTGTCAGCGTCGTCGATTTGGAGGAATATTTAAACCAGTTGCAAAAACGGTGAAAGCGCACAGTTGATTATTACAGATTTCATGCGATGAGAAACATATTGGTATCCTGATCGATCTCACTGTGGATGGTTATATTATTTGAAGAAGCGGTGATTTGGTTTACACCGTTACAGGTTGAGACACGATAGACACTCTCGATAACTCTCTCACTGAAGAATGTCACCACCTGGTGGGAAGCCCCAGTATACACACTGCTACGCAAGCGAGCATCTAATGCAGGAGACAACAAATCCGGTGACGAAATGGATTGTAAACTGTTCTTTTCAGTCATTTGTTCTGCACCGCACAAGGCGCCTTATTCCGCGGACTCGCATGACACGGTTGCAATCTGCGTGGCATAGTGGGTTCGTCGATAAAACCTTGGCGTCTGATTGGTCAGTTTGGGTGCAGAAAGCACCAACGGCAACCTCCGCAATAGTAAGGCTCAACGCACCAGGTTTCCCTGCATGCTCATTCGGCGAAGTGCGCGCGATAACCGCAGCACAAGAGCTATTTGCCACAAGGCGGCACAAGCACTTAAGGCAAGACATGCACGCATTAGTACCGTCAACTTGCCATTCTAATAGATTTCCTGTGTGTTTTAGATTGCCGTGCGAAAAAAGAGATTGGTTCCTCGATGTTCAGTGAATAGCTCAAAGGAAAACCTCGATGGGGAGCATTTTGGACGTACTTCGGTTTAGGGATACAGAGCCCCAACGAATTGTCATGCTGGGTTTGGATGCTGCCGGCAAATCCACCATCATGTACAGCATGCACCTAGCAGCACCGATCGATGTCAAACCGACAATTGGTTTCAATGTGGAGGAAATCACAGTGCCTAATACGCACATATGCTTCATTGTGTGGGATCTCGGTGGCCAGGAGACGGTTCGCAATCTGTGGAAACAGTACCTTGATGGTGTGTCAGGCCTGGTGTTTGTTGTCGATTCCGCTGACCATGAACGCATGCAGGAGGCGAAAGAAGCTCTGCACGCCGTTGTTAGAGACCCAAACTTGCAAGGAGTCCCTGTTGTGGTGGTTGCAAATAAACAGGATCTTCAGGGTGCCCTGCCAGTATCTGCAGTCGCAGAGCGACTCAATACGCAGGCTATTACAACGCCGAGAAATGCCTGTGTCGTACTTCCCACCTCTGCGGTTACGGGTGAGGGTGTACCAACACTTTTTATCCGCCTGGCCGAATTAGTTCGAGTTCAGTCGAAAAAAAGTCAAACCTCGATTTCCTTATTTAGAACACAGACACAGAACCCAAGGCGACGAGCTTTGAGAGAACGTATTGCAGCCCACATGCCTCAAATGTTTCGGCGGAACACCTCATACGCAACCATCTAACGCCCGTTTTTCATTTCTTTGGAGAACATCCCGAAATTTCGTCCGCTTTTTCTGCAGTTGCGCTTTATTTTGGTACTTCGGACGTATTTTCTATCAATCAAGGACTACGAATTTTCTAAGCACCATAATACATTGAAATATATTTGAATCACATTTTTTCCTTCCTGGATCCTGGCTTTTAACATTGAACAAAATATTTCAGTGGAAACGCTTATAATTGCATTGCAGTGTCGCTGCCAAAATCCATGGCAATCGGCAAACATATATTTTTTACTTTTTCTTTACCTTAGAATACTTCCTTTGTGTGCGAAGTGTTACTAATATCCCGTGAAACCGTGAGCATAGCACTCTGTGTGATAGGAGCCGGTAGCAGTAAACTTTTAAAAAGGGAAATGCCACGAAGCCCTTTATTTTGTCAATCACCGCAAGCGCATACGTTGCTGGAACCGTTTATCGAAGACGCATCATATCAGTCCAGCGAGGTGATGCGGCAGGTCTATCCTGGTTGTTCATACTCGGAGCAAAAACGGAGCCTCAAACACTTCGCTAACTGTTGACGTCAGAAGTTCACGTATGGTCAGCTATCTGCTGCTTATCTGATTGGCGCGTATACAGCACTCAGGAGTACACTCCGGACTAATCACCACCCATAAGGCGTCAAGGATGACAGATAATTTGTGAGCCCTTCTTAAATACTCGATATATTTCTGTAGCAAAGGTCTTCAACATGGTCACTTACTTTTTCTGCTTGATTTTATGCATCACAATGGTGACCAGCTGCCAATGTAAGTATTCGACTGTCAATCTATAGCCATGTAAATTAGTGTGCAGTTAAACTCTTCTAGGGGTATGGCCAGATAGCTACTCCTGCGAAACTAGTCTTTTATCATACAGTTATTAGAAATTGAAGTTACTTTGTGTGTCAGAGTTGATCTGGCAACTTCCACGTGGGGTGGGAGAGGTGGTTCAAGGGCTTGCACTAATATGATACAATGAAAACATCAGAGACAGTCGGATGTAAACCAATTTCTGGAACCTGAAACCTACTGAATTTTTTGCGTTTACCAAATTCAGATGGTTGCCCTTCTGCATTGTGCTTTGGGCTTCGGACGACATTAATCTCTCTCACAGCTCCATTTTACCTCACCTACTCTTGCTAAGTGAACCCGCTCACAAATTCTTTAAGAGGCACTTGACTCATAAAGAATACTGAAGGTTTCACACAATAGGTTCTGGGTAAGAAAATGACCAGCATTTTCTCGCCGATGCAACTGATTTGCGTATCTTCCCGCGTTTCCGAGTTTGAAAGCCGTGATTTGTGACCTCCGAGGATGCTCGCTCTTTAAGGTTTTATGGTTCTCTATACTCTCTTGATGTAGTCCCATTTATACGCCTCTTTCTCCGTTAAACAGACTTTCCTTGAAAGACTCAGTAGCTCAGTTTGGCTTCCATGTTTTCGATACGTCCATTGGAAATGGCTGAGGTGAACCGATTTCCAATTTTCGATAATAACCCCCGTCTTTTCATACTTTGAGAATCTTCAGCCTCTTGATGACACTACCACCACAATAGGGTACATCCTGCTCAGAAAGAAGCCAGCGTAGTCTACATTAATTGTGTGTCAGGCTGCTCGGGGGATTTTGCAGGTTCTTTGAAAATTGTCGGCGTATACCTCAAGTGTTGGCAAGTCTCTGAGGTTATCATTAATTCCGAAACCATAAACTGATCTTCGCATCAACCGTTTAAGGGGAATCCCTTTGGATTGTTAACCAAGCCATTCTCAACGTCACGCTTGAGTATTTATAGCAAAAGGAAATCCTACAGCATGGAAGTTTTTTCTCGTTGCTGTATTCATCGTGCAGCGTGCTATATAATCCCACATCTTTCTGTTTGGGTTGTTTTGAAGGAAAATCGTATCGAGCCTGAATTCAAAGACGTTGGCTGGGGGAATCATTTCGTTTCCTGTTTCTGTTTTGAAGTAGGAGAATATAATTGAACTGTGGATTATATCTTCTGTCTGAGCAGAAGATAAAAAATGTAAAAATGTTCTTATTTTTTCTTAGAACCGCATTTGCTATTTTAAATTCTCCTAAAGTGTCCTTCCTGCGTTTTTCAGAAACAACCTGAAGAGTGTATTGATACTCTACTCAGCCTGTAACCTCACTTATAATCCAAATATTTAAAGGAGTGGCTCCCTAAATAAATGCTGACCTGCAACCTTTGTGAGAAATGTGTGTTTATTTAATTCTTCCTATTTCAGCATAGTTGCCTAGGCAAAGGAGTACGAACAGAAATGGAATAGTGGCTAATGCACCCGAGCTCAAAACCCAGGATATCCAAGCTGAAGTAGATATGGCTGGCTGTTGACATCTAATAATCCAGAGATGGTCATCTTAGTCTTCTCTGTCGTTATCTGTACTGATGGTTACTATGCGGCTGTCTGCAAAGGGCTCCAACTTTACCCCCAATGCGCAAGGTTTGTTGGGATTCCATAAGCATTGGTCAGATATTCAATAATTCCTTAATTCAATAATAAAAAGCCCTTTTTCAAAGTAAGTACCACATATAATAAAGGAAACCTACTACATCGAGCTCCCCGTAACCATATAATTACGCCTTCTAATTACTAGCTCCCAATTTCCGTAGTCCATAGAACACAGTAGCACACTCGTCGAATTTCCAGGCATGATGTTACAGTCAAGTCTCGTCAATTTGAGCAAGGTCCAAACCTTCTTACTCGATTTAGCAGTTACCGATTTTCGGATACGTTTTAAGCTCTAAAACATTTCGATTAATCGAACGATTGGTTGTCATTACAAGCAGTAGAGTATCAGAATGGTCCTGTATTAGGCAACAATATATAACCTGAACTAAAGCATGTTTCTATTATGTAATGCGGGTTTAATTGTGGACTCGATGCGGAGTACTAAGCGGAAATACAGTGAGTGCCCTTCAATTAAATTTAACGTATTTAGCCTGACCTACTAACAGCATAGATTTCAGCATATCCAATACCACTAAAACACCTACTTCGTCCAATAACCAACATTCGTTTCTTGTTGCGTGATCCACTTGTGCTCACGCTTGCATCCCAACCCCCACCCTACCATACCAGCCAAGAGCGCACCGTTGCAAAATCTGCCTCCGTGTTAACGACTCATTTACACATGTGGGGTTTTTTCTACATTCACAATTTCTCACAGTTTACCACGGAACATGACCTTGAGGCGGATGTGGGACGTTTAAGACAGCACCCTTTACCTAAGTAGCCGGTAGCATTCTCTCCTCAAGTCTGCCTAACATGCATACCCCCCTGGACATCGGTCCCAGGCAAGCTGAATAGTAGCACTAGCAACCTGATACGTACGATTTAAACACATTCGTTGTTTCCAATTTCAACATTTGGCCTAAAAAAATATACCACTTAATTTAAACGATGACCACTGCATGACCAGTTCTTTTCCTCCCTAATAGCAATCCATATCAGCCGTATATCGCCCGGATATCTACATGTCGAGATACATATGTCGACTGTATATCGACTTTGTCCTCTTTGCCGTTATATGCCCAATATCGAAATGTCGAGATTTGTCGAAATAGACGAAAAAGGGTCGGATACTTCCTGCGTTACCCCCCATTTAAAACGAATACATACGGAACGCCCATTATTATTCCTATTTAGCTCGCGTATACGCCACTGCAGTCGCATGTTTCCCTTATCTCAACGTGTTGTAAAAAAATGTAAACACACACTTGATGGAAATATAAAAGAGGTGTATTATAAAACGTCCATAATAATATATGTACAATAATGGATATTAGTCTACTTAATATAAACAATACGGGGTTGTGGAATACGTTCAATCAGGGGTTAGCCGGGTTGTCAAGATGGGGGTTTGGAGTGGAGGTGGCATTCTAAAAATAGACAGTTAAGCAATATGAAAGCAAATCAACTGACCATAAAAATGTTATTCAGGGACGTGCCTTTAAACCCTCTTGCCGGCGGCGTCGAGGGACCTTTTCAGGCGCCTTACGAATGCGGCCTCCAACCCATAAAGGTTTAGACGGCCGCCGCCATTCCACCTAACGTAGAGCTCTAAATTGTTTGAAATTTACAAGAGATGTTATAACCCACCTGTAATAAGTTCATAAAATGTTGACCCTGATAAAGCATCTTTTCGTTTTCGTCCTTGGAAATTCAGATCCATAATAGCATGCCGATATAGCACTGATATACGTAAATCTCGACATTCCGAGATAGGACATAGCCTCTGCTCATTGTTTAATCTACAATAAGATTCCGTGCTGTTATTGGTTGGCATGATAGTGTGTCTAGAGTGGGCGCGGGAAGCGGCCATCACACTTTTATTTCTCGTGGTTTGCGTACGCACGTGGTTGACCGTAACTCAGCCTGCCATTCTATCGAACCCTATTTCTCATTTACATTGCTTAACTGTTTACTAAATCAATTTATTTTGTTTATTAACCATATACAATGTATAGGCAGCCCTGTAAAGGACCATTAGAAGGCATGTTGACCGCAATGTCGCGGAAATATACCGCGAAGTTAATGAGGAACTTAATATATATATATTAAAGCGCAGACGAGTTATACATGACGAGGAATGCACGTCAGCATCGCCTTGTGCTCAAACTTTGATCGACATGCCCGTTGATGTAGATAAATCCACTGATGAGTCCACAGATGACAGCGAGGGGTTTCCCTCATCATCCGATGAGGAGGAAAGCAGCGCAGAGAGTGGTATCCCCTCGCATACGTCGATTCAGGATAGGGTAAGGGAATGGGCTATTGAATCAAACATTGCCCATAGCCACCTACGTAAGGTTCTAGAAATTTTTAAATCGCTTGTCCCAGACATGCCCACAGACCCCCGAACACTGCTAAGGGCATCTTACAGCTCTCGAGTTAGAAAAATGGGTACTGGGGAATATGTTCACCTAGGATTGGGGAGTAAAATTAAGCGACTCCTGGAGACGAAAAGTCACTGGAAAAATTTTTTATTACTATTTACAGCTATTCGATTTTTATCTTGTCGAAAACTTTACGCAGATAACATTGGTTTTGTTAAACAATTACTAAGACTTTTTGTTCAGAAATTCCCAGTTTTATATGGTAAGGAACAGATGGTGTATAATGTGCACAGCATAATGCACATTGCGGACGATGTTCAGCGACATGGGCCTCTAGATTCATTCTCTTAATTTCCGTTTGAAAGCTACCCAGGTAAATTAAAGAAAATGCTGCGTAAGCCATCGCAACCTCTACAGCAAGTTGCCAGAAGGTTGAGTGAGATAGATGTTCATATATTTGATACAAAGGAAACACCTCAGCCTAGATTTCTTCACAAGCATCACCGGGGTCCAGTTCCTAGAAATTGTGAGCCCTGTGATCAATACAAATGCATCCAAACTGCACAGGTTAGAGTAGATAATTCCTTAGCCAACGGATGCATTGCCCTAGGGGATAAGATAGTATGCGTTAAAAATGTTCTCGTAAATAAGGACGGTCGAATTCGCATAGTTTACGTCGAGTTCACCAACCTTTTAGATTATTTTGACTACCCTATTTGTTCATCCGAGATGCATGTATATAAGGCGACCATTGATACAACCATTCTTTGGACAGATTTACCGCATCAAATTTGTAAGTATGCTTGCTTCCCTAGAGATGGTTTTTATGTGTTAATAGAAATAATAGACCCGTGGCGTAAAGCCACATAGCCATTTACAATATCGGCTACTTACATACCCTTCCCCAAGTGGGAACATTGCACGTGAACCCTACAACCGCACAGCCCACCTATTTACAGGTTCACTTGCCCTGAAGGGTTGAAGTGGCAATAGACAATGGATTACAATCCCTGAACTTATACATTACTGTGCGGTTGTAGATATTGATCATGAGCTCACAGCGGCATTCAAAGCGACCACGTCGTTACAAGGATGAGGACTCCTGAACCGCACAGGACAGTCAGAGACTGGCGGGATGTTTAAATTTTGACTTTCACTTTCGTTTTCCCTTTCGATCTCAATCTCAGTGACCGTGGCGGTAGTCGAGTCTCCGCAGTTCCGTGACCTTCACCTCTCGAAGGATTAATCGTCTGACGAAACACCCTCCTCTCTGTAAAACCTTTCGCTCTGGTGAAGTCAAACCCTTGTATCTTCTATCGCTATTTGATCTTTCCTCAGACTCCGTTTAATATTAATAGTCTTCTTCGTTCCATCGGTTACGTTCACTTGTGAATAAACGAACATCTATTCTCTACATTATCTGTCTTTCATACCTCGATATGAGTGAATCACTTCAGCAAGAGAAATCCGAAATGGATGAATCCCTTACTGAGCCGGCCCTTTTAGACTGTGGATCTTCATCCCCCGTATCTACGTCTGATATTGAAGGGACAAGCCGACGTCCTGTCGACGGAAAGAAGAAGGACGTTATATTGGTGGCAGCCGGTGTCAACCCGTACTCACCTCTTTTACAGCCCCAGATGTCCCACACTCAGAACCCTCCTACAACTATGACAGACAACCACCCTGACCCGCTTCTAGCCCCTAATGCTAACCAACTGGGCCAAAACCTTCAGGACTGGCTGATTGAACTCTCCTTATTCCTCGCCGATGTCCCTCCAACTAATCACACTCGTTATATGCTAAAATTCCTCTCCCCTTCAACCCGCAAACTTGCCCTTACTGCAGGAATTAACATTAACACCTCATTTCCTACGGCAACTGCTCTGCTGTCCACTCTCTTCGACGATCAGTTAAGTCCGGGTACCGCCAATCAATGTTTTGCTAACCTCCGCCAGACGCCAAACCAATCGGTAGACGACTTCACCCGAGAACTCGGTCGTTTAGCATCCCTCGCTTTCCCCACGCTACCACAGGTCGATCGGGACGAACTCATACTACACCACTTTGTGACAGGCCTCCTCTATCGCACGACCACAAAAATTTTTGTCTTACACCCACCACCAAATCTGGCGGCAGCAATTCGTCAATGCAAGAGATATGACGATTTTCAGAAGCACGCAGACATACAGACCATACCTAGCCAGGCCCGCAACACTCTACCTGACGTACCAGCACGACAAACACGTCAACTACCAGTCCGGTTCCCGAACTACCGCCCGGTTTGTCAGTATTGTGCTGCCTTCGGATCCCGAGCCCGTCGCTGCGGACACAACCACAACTGTAAGTCTAACTATGTTATTCCTTCGTGCGCACAGATAACCTCCATATTTACACCACTTACCGTAGATATTTACCATGCGGGATGTAAAAAACGCGCACTTATCGATACCGTCGTAAATACCTCTACGGTCCCTCCAGACATATACATGACAGAAATCAGACCTTACAATAGACCGAATCCTAAAACGGCCAATAACACACCGATGACAATCACGGGAAAGTTACAGTTGTCAGTGCGACTCGGCTCTACAACGATCCGACACTTCTTAGTCGCCCCCAACCTCGATTGGGATTTCATACTAGGGGTGATTTCCTCGCCACAGCAGACTGCATCATACATGTCAAAGATCGGAAGTTAAGCCTAAGAACTACACCAACCCGTACGAATACATCGACAGAGACGAACACCGATCAGATATATGAAGCGGTGATTGCAGCAGTAAAATTCCAACCAACAAATATTGACGAACTGTTAGCTAAAATTTCCGATGTAGATCCCCACCAGAAGACAGAACTCAGATCTATTCTACAAGCATTCCCTGAATTGTTTGCCTGGGCACCTTCAGAGATCGGACGCACAAATTTAACGCGTCATGTGATTGATACGGGTTCCGCCAAACCACTGTGGCAACCACCCCGCCGCATTCCCATCCATTATAAAGCCGAAGTCGAAAAGCTGCTATACGAACTATTGAATGCAGACATTATCCGCCCCTCATCTTCGCCATGGGCATCACCTATTGCCCTCGTCCCCAAGAAAGACGGTAAACTGCGATTGTGCGTTGACTACCGGCGACTAAACGCGGTTACCGTGCGTGACTCTTTCCCGTTACCCCGTATCGATGATACATTAGACGCCCTAGGCAACGCAAGATGGTTTTCAACCTTAGATCTCAAGTCCGGATACTGGCAGGTTGAAATGGACCCCAAGGATCGACACGAAACCGCGTTCACAGTACCCCAAGGCCTTTTTGAGTTCCAGACACTCCCTTTTGGTTTATGTAACGCTACCGCAACGTTCCAACGCCTCATGCAACAAGCCCTCTGACACCTATTCCCCCACACTTGTCTTATATATTTAGACGACATTATCATTTTCGGCCGGACTATACGCGAACACAACGCTAACCTAAAACGAGTCCTCACAGCCCTCAGAGACGCGGGTCTGACACTGAACCCTAGCAAATGCGTGTTTTTAAGACCAGAAGTTAGCTTCCTGGGCTATCGAGTATCACCAGGACAGATTTCTACAATCCCCGAAAAGATAAACCAAATTCAAAACTGGCCAACACCACTGAACCAGACTCAGGTGAGGAGCTTCGTCGGTTTAGCGTCATACTACCGCCGATTCATCCGCAATTTCGCAGGGATAACCTCACCCCTTCATAAACTGACAGAGAAAGGCAGAACATTTAAGTGGACCTCCGAATGCGACGAGACTTTCCGTACACTGAAGTCAGCACTGTTCAGCACCAGTCCTTACGCTACCTAACACAGAAACCGACGCTCCACCTTTCATACTAGACACTGACGCTAGTGGTTTCGCAATGGGAGCCGTCCTCTCCAAGACAGATCATCATGGTTTAGAACACCCCATCTGTTTCGCCAGTCACACGCTATCGAAGACACAACGAAACTACTGCACGTTCCGACGGAATTTCCTGGCTATAGTAACGTCCATTCAACATTTTCAACACTTCCTCAGAGGCAAACGTTTCCTGCTACGCACCGACCACAGGGCACTCAAATGGCTACAGTCATTCAAAGATCCACTGGACCAGTTAGCTCGTTGGCAGGAAATCCTGCAAGACTTCGACTTTGAATGCCAATACCGCCCAGGTTCAAAGCATACAAACGCAGACGCTTTGTCCCGCCTAGAGCTCACTACACCACCCAACAATGAATCTCCAGAGCCCATAGTGAACGCAATCAATGTCGACGAACGGACGCGAGATATCTGGTCTTCAGCACAACAGACAGACCCCGACACGTCTGGCATATACCAGCATATCCTACAGGGCAAGAATAAGCCAAATTCACAAGAGATGCTCGGTTCCAGCCAAGGCGCAAGACTCCTCCTTAATCATTGGACCAACCTTACACTAGAACACGACATCCTTTTCTACCGCGAACAACACACAAACCGGTTACGTCCCGTAGTACCAGGTTCGCTTGTAGAAAGTGTACTGACAAACCTCCACAAAGAGTTAGGACACAGAGGACAGAAACAGACAGAGCTGGCAGCCCGTACGCGGTTCTGGTGGCCACAACTTCGGTCGTCTGTTTCACAATTTTGTCAATCCTGCAACACTTGTGCTACATTCAAATCCCCTATCCCATCCGCAAGGGCAACCATGCAACCGATGATAACTGGCTTCCCAGGTGAACGCGTCGGCCTGGACATTATCGGACCTTTGCCAATATCAGTACGGGGTCACGAGTATATATTAGTAATGATAGACTATTTCACTAAATGGGTCGAAGCAATACCTTTGTTGCACCAAGACGCCCAATCCGTGGCAAATGCCATAACCCACGAATGGGTTAGCCGTTGGGGTGCACCCCTTGCATTCCACTCCGATTGCGGTTCTAATTTCAACTCCCGGCTATTTCGAGAAGTCTGTCAACTACTAGACGTCCACAAAACTCGCACAACCCCCTACCACCCAGAAGGAAACGGGTTAGTAGAGAGAACCAATCGTACGCTCAAAAACACGCTACTAGCTTTCATACAAGAAGATCATGAACACGCTTGGGATATCCACCTTCCATTCTGTTTACTGGCTTACCGCGGTTCAATACACTCCACTACCGGTTTTACACCACATTTCTTGAACACAGGCCGCGACTTACGCCTTCCAAGTGATTTAACTTATCCTCTACAACCGCCGACCCAATGTTAACCACAGAATACGGCACACGCCTACGTCAAGTTATCCGACAGGCTCATAACGCCGCCCGGTCCTCGATACAAACCGCCGCGACACATCAAAAGACGAACCACGACCGTACATGTTCCGGACAAAACTTCCAAACGGGCGACTTAGTCTTACATTTCAACCCTATACCACCCCGTGGCACAACCTCTAAGTTTCACCATCCGTGGCGAGGCCCCTTCGTCATTTTAGACACTTTTCCCCCTACCAACTTGCGGCTTAGGGATGCGGTACAACCCCAGGCGACCCCATTTACAGCTCACTTTTCTAAGCTCAAACCATACCGCGGTCGACTTCCCACATGTTCATTTGATACGCTACCTATATTACCCAGCGACCAAGTTCCCCTTGTAGCTGTTGAAGTAGTTATACCAGCACCTTCTGCCGGCGTAAGCACTGAGGACAGTGCTCAAACTTATGAGAGGGGTAATGAACCGCACAGGACGGTCAGAGACTGGCGGGATGTTTAAATTTTGACTTTCACTTTCGTTTTCCCTTTCGATCTCAATCTCAGTGACTGTGGCGGTAGTCGAGTCTCCGCAGTTCCGTGACCTACACCTCTCGAAGGATCAATCGTCTGACGAAACACCCTCCTCTCTGTAAAACCTTTCGCTCTGGTGAAGCCAAACCCTTGTATCTTCTATCGCTATTTAATCTTTCCTCAGACTCCGTTTAATATTAATAGTCTTCTTCGTTCGATCGGTTACGTTCACTTGTGAATAAACGAACATCTATCCTCTACATTATCTGTCTTTTCATACCTCGATATGAGTGAATCACTCCAGCAAGAGAAATCCGAAATGGATGAATCCCTTACTGAGCCGGCCCTTTAGACTGTGGATCTTCATCCCCCGTATCTACGTCTGATATTGAAGGGACAAGCCGACGTCTTGTCGACGGAAAGAAGGACGTTATACTCCTACTTGTGGGACCAGACACCTCCACTATCACCGGTAGGTAGCATCTTGCACATATAAGTATGAATCGGAAGAACAATTAAATGCCGTCTCTGACACATCAGTGGAAACTCTGCCTTCCAGAAGATGTCCTCAGCAAGCAGGTAAGACTTTCATCTTATGAGTATTCTTGTTCTAGACGCATCTGTCTCAAATTCACAATCGGAATTTCAGGAAGAAATGTATCGACGTCTCAACATACTTGCGAAACGGCAGCTACAAATGCAGGCCACAAAACGTCGTATTTTAGCAAAAATGCGAACGGCGGAGCTTACTCTACCGACAACCATTACAGCTCCCAATCAAATGGGTATTGCAATCCCCGTAAATCCAGTCGCACAGCCAATAGCCAGCCGTGCTGCTTTCAAAGAGTTACATGAAACTTGCCCTTAGCAGTGTTCGGGGGTCTGTGGGCATGTCTGGGACAAGCGATTTAAAAATTTCTAGAACCTTACGTAGGTGGCTATGGGCAATGTTTGATTCAATAGCCCATTCCCTTACCCTATCCTGAATCGACGTATGCGAGGGGATACCACTCTCTGCGCTGCTTTCCTCCTCATCGGATGATGAGGGAAACCCCTTGCTGTCATCTGTGGACTCATCAGTGGATTTATCTACATCAACGGCCATGTCGATCAAAGTTTGAGCACAAGGCGATGCTGACGTGCATTCCTTGTCATGTATAATTCGTCTGCGCTTTAATCTATATCTATTTAGTTCCTCATTAACTTCTCGGTATATTTCCGCGACATTGCGGTCAACATGCCTTCTAATGGTCCTTTTACAGGGTTGTTTATACATTGTAGATGGTAAATAAACAAAATAAATTGATTTAGTAAACAGTTAAGCAATGTAAATGAGAAATAGGGTTCGACAGAAGGGCAGGCAGAATTTCGGTCAACCACGTGCTTACGCAAGCCACGACAAATAAAAGTGTGATGGCCGGTTCCCGCGCCCACTCTATACACACTATCATGCCGACCAATCACAGCACGGAGTCTTAGTATAGATTAACCAATGAGCAGAGGCTATGTCCTATCTCGGAATGTCGAGATTTACGTATATCAGTTCTATATCGGCATGTTATAAGGGCTCAGAGCTAGTAATATGCAGGGTGAAATGTAGGCAGCATCCAAAGGACAAAAAACATAATTGAGTCTATTCAATAATTCCTTAATTCAATGACAAAATAAGTTAATAGCTTTGTATAAAAATGTTAATTTATTTGAATATTAATTAATACCAATGACTGTTTTCGATTCGTTACACTTTCAGGAAACAGGTTGCATAGCAATTGCTAGCGCCTCATGAGATATTTTGGGACACAATCCCTGTGATACCGTTTTTCAAATTGCGCGCTTCTTTGTTAACCAAATTTAAACACTATTCTTCATCTTTAAGCATTTCCTAATTTTTATCCCTACATTTTCGTGCTATTCATACTTTTTCTACATCCGCAAAACCCCTTTTATCACCGTTCCGTAATACATTAATCTCGAGTTTGGGTTTTCTTAGTACAGCTTAGGATTAGGCTTAAGGTTGAGTTTAGGTTTGGGATAAAAAATATCAATCAGGTAAATTTTATGGTAAAGGTCAGGGTTATTGTTAGCTTTAGTGTTGGTGTTAAGGGTTGGGTTGTAGTTAACATTACGACTATGGCTTAGGTATATGTTAGGGTAAAGGCTAGAGTTAGAATGCATTAATATTTTAACCTTCGCAAATTTTATCCAGGGTCAACTGTTCGACTTACGTGCGGCGTACCTATTCCCGCTTCCTGTTACTGAGATCATGTTAGGAAACCTTACCAAAAATAGTTTCGAGATGAGCGACCATGATAACGATCATGATTATTTAACTGACTATAGAACAAAATCTTTTGCCGGTTGACTCTTTTTTCATTTATTAAAAAGCCGTCACTACTCGCCGGTTCTCCTTATCTTTTACCAGCTATGTAAATTAAAGTGTGGCCTCTGGCTAACTCTGAAGCAATCTCCGAGGATCCTACGGTATATCAGCAGTCTTACTGGTGAGCAGTAAAGCAGACAGTCTCCTGAAACCAAAAATAGCATGGCAGTGACTCTCAGCCAATTTCTTCTGGCAGGGGTTCGGATGGCAAAGCATTGCTTTTCACTAGACGTTTTTGGAATGCCGCTTAATTTGGTTTTCTCAGATTGAGGTTGTAAAATAGGCAGTACTTGTCGTATTTGTCTTAAATTAGCGAAATCTGTTATTTTTCTATGCCAACTATTATGAACGACGGGCTGGGTATCGTAGATTTAGCATCTTTGCAAATTAATTTGGTAACTTAAGGGAAATCGGCGTAACTGTAACTGTACTTGTATAATCTCCAGTACCGGCTAAAAATGGTTTGTTTCTAACAGAATGGTCCAATTTAAGTTATTTACCAAGAACGAGATTTGTTAGGACAGAATCCAAGTTACTCCAAAATTTCCATTTTTAATTGCCAACAAACAAATTTTTCTGTACATGCTATTCACAAGTAATATAATTGATTTATTTTCTAGGCCAAGTGAACCATTCAGCTTGAGCAACGGTGACCCCTGAAGCCCATACATAAAAGATATCCTTAAATTTGTCCAGGCGGTTGTTTTGGTCAGATGTTTATAAACAGGAAAAAAAACAATTCATATACGTACCTTAATTTACTTAGACCAGAGTGCATTTTGAAGGATTGGGTTACCTACATTTCGTCGGAAGGTTCTAACTTCCATCAATTGAGCTACCTAAACCCTACGCACCTTCGAGTTGCATTAATTCGTCATTTGAGGTGGTCTAGGTGCCTCGCATGCACTGTGGGGACGAGCAAACTCTGTACCCATTCAAGAATATATGCAGGGGACTGTCAAGATAGGAGGAGGACCGTAGCATGTTCCCGGGCAACAGTTTTTCATCCCTAATATTTTAATCTAGGAAAGTTGGTTAGTTTGGTCGTATAGTTATGGCATTCGCTCGCAAAAAGCTAGGATGATGGACGCGAACATAACAATAACTGTCAAAACTGATTTCATGCAGTCTGGTATCCGTGCAGTGGGAACGAGTTCATGTATCATATGAAATTTATGACATTCATATGAATATGAGATTTGGGACTTCATTAGCTGCAGTCTATCACATCTAAATTGGGAACCAGCTAATGTAGCTAGATTCTTCGTCCACCGCACCCGAGACGTCTCATGAAGTTTTGAAGTCATGAAGGTTTGTCCTATTGTACTACTTACTTTGGTGGCTGCCAGTGGGTGGATAATTTACTTCTCTGGAAATGCATTCATTGTGAAGTTGGGTTTTCTAAAAATTAGTATTTTATAACATTTTCCTAGATTTATATTATCTGATTTACATTGTAGTGTAGAAAAGGGGTTAAAACAGCTTAGAACTAAGGTTTTCAAAATAACTAACGCTAAGTGGGAAATTGTTTGTCTAAACTACAAACGACAGAAGGATGGTAAAAACGACAGAGGATTGTTAGAAAGCAGACTCACGAAAACGTAGCCTTCTTAGATAGCAAATGTTGTTGAGGATTTTAGTTAGCTCTACACTAGATCCAGAAAGCTATTCACCAAGGAAGATGAGCAGAGTCAGGAGTCTAATGGAGATGACGTCCAGTGGAATGCGATCGAAGAATGAAGATCGATCATTGCAATTGACTGCAAATAATAGAGACAGATCAGCATTATTAAAAGAGCGCTGGTGACATGCAGCAGCGAAAACAGATGACGCCCAAGTTGCGCGTTGAGGTTCGCTGTGTGTATTTTTTAGCACATTCAAGCAAGCGTACATAAAGGTTCAGGTAAACAAGAAAAATACAATCATATAAATTGTAAAAATACCTACGCAACTCCCCCACCAGAGCGTTTGTTGTACAAAAAACAACGCTGGATTAAAAAAAATGTAAAAAAAGGATTGCATGAAAAATTCCTTAAGATTGGCAAGAAAATGCATATGTCTACCAGAACGAGAGATAATGCGTTGTGGTGAAAAAGGAGTAGCAAAATGTGTGGGTGGGGTGGTCGAGTGTGACGGTTGAGTGGAAGGGACCGAAATAGGTGGATTGGGTGGTGACGGTGCGCGGGAATTGGATGGAACCACGGGTGGTGGGATGCACTCAAGGTAAGCAGGGTTGAGACTGTCAATGCAGACTGTGTCAGTCTTGTCAGCCTTCTAAATGACGTAATAATTATCCATCCGTTGAAGCACCTTGTAAGGGTCATTATAATGAGAACAAAGAGGCTTGCGAACTAAGTCGTGCCAGACGAAGATGAATAGAGCTGACGTAGCGGAAATCAGCAGTCAACTGTGAGATATAGCCAAGGTGATGTAATTATCTGGGCGAATACCTATCTGGTTTGGCCTTGAGGGCATAAGGGAGAGGTTTGTGATCGGTATGAACCTGAAAATCTCCTCCCTCTAGAAATTAGCGAAAATGGCAAATAGTCAGGTATATAGCAAGGAGCTCCCGAGAGAAAGTACTGTAGCGAGTCTGCGCTGGTTGTAGCTTCTGTGAAAAGAAAGCCAATGTCTGCAACTGGTTATTCACCTTTTCATGCAAGACTGCACCGATATCACTGTTGGAAGCGTCAGTGTTCAAAATCAAATGGGTAGAGGCGTCAATGTTGAGATGGTGCATCATGGTCGCATCAGCGAGAGCTTTCTTGGCTGCCTCAAAAGCTGAGTGAGCTACCAGTGAAAGCTCAATATGCTTTGCTTTCGACTTCAAAAGATCAGTCAATGGAGCCATTATTGCCGCGAATTTGGGGATGAAAAATTTCGCAGCTGTGTAAGGGTCTTGGAAGCTGGAAAAGACAAAACGGTTCGCACCTTCTTTAAAAGTGGTTTGATTGCATGCCGGTCGACGTGATGACCAAGAAAATCAAGAGAAGGAACTCCAAAAAGGCATTTTTCGACGTTGATTTGCAAGCCGTGCTGATGGAAACGATCCAAACCTTGGCGCATGTGCGATGCGTAATCCGCTGGCGACGAGCTTGCAACCAGTATGCCGTCGATAAAAACCAACGTAAAGCAAAGACCCCACAAGACCTAACCAATAAACCGCTGGAAGGATTGGGTTGCATTATGCAAACCGAAAGGCATGTGGAGAAATTCGAAAAAACCAAAATGCGTTGTGATGTTGGTCATGGGGATCTCTTCCTCAGCGAACGGTATCTGATGATATGCTCTCACGAGATCTATCTTTGAAAAACTAGACTTTCCAGCCAATATGTGAGAAAAATCGTGAATGTGAGGAATGGGAGACCGATCGGAGACGGTTGCTCTGTTCAAGGCACGATAATCACTACATGGCCCCTAATCATCGGCCGATTTCATGGGGACTATATGCAGTGGAGAGGCCCATAGGCTGTAATCAGGGCGAATAATCCCAAATTTAGCATGTGTTCGAACTCATTTCTTGCTATCAGTTACTTTGCTGGATGAAGCCTGTGCGGATGGGCGTGAACGGTTTGCCCTGTGGAACAATGTGATGTTTTACTTTGCGCTGAACTTGTTCGTTAACTGACAAGGTTAAGTGACTGACGGATAGTCCTTAAAATTTAAGCGAATGGCAAACCTGTTATAGTCAAATGTATGCAAACCGAAGGTTCAGAAGTAATGGTACCGACGGTGAAAAGTTTGGTTGCAGTATCAATGAGTTTACAATGCTTCAAATCGACTGCTAGGCCGAAATGGGACAGGAAATCAGCTCCAATAATGGATGACTGGACATCGGTTTAAAGAAAGAACCATTAGAAACGTCGCTTCAGACCAAGATCAAGAGTTAGGGACTGTTGTCCGTATGTTTGGATTGTGGTGCTGTTTGCAGGAATTGCGAAGGCTTGAGGTGGTGACGCCTAGGAGGCGGGATGACACGAACCTCAGCACCAGTATCGACAAGGAAACGAGACCGCTCGAGTTATGTGCAACAAAGAAGAGGTGACTGGGCCGCAAATGGCCAGCAGCAGTTGTAACCTTTACTGGCTGGTGTTGTTATTTACCTGTTGTGGCGGCTGTGGGAATGGGCACAGTGCGTGCTTTTACAACGTAGGTACGATGGTACTAGCACCAGATCTGCGGTTGCCATTCCCGTAATTGGGACCATCGATGTCGATATTTTTGACGCCCGGTTGACTGAAGGTTGTTAATGGCAGAACACATTAATAAATAAATAAATAGGTTAATTGATTTGGCACTGCTTGGGTGCAGTCAAATCATGTGCTGACTTGCTGACTTGCGTGCCTAAGAGACGTACTGTATTCTTTAAGTCTTCATGTTCACTGCTACGCACGCTATTTGGCGCTTGCCAAAGGCCTGATGATGGTGCAGCCCGTTGATAAGCGCAACAGTATGATGTCAACTTCAAAAATGGGGAGTGTGACGTTCTGGCTTTAGAGTGCCTTCATGAGCAGAAATGCCAACAGTATCAGTTCATGAAGTGGAGGCCGATGTCTGTTAGAGAAAAGAACATGTGGTACTGCTAGGGTAGCATTGCATGGTTCCGTCTGCATGAATGGTTAGTTTCTATAATGAGGTGCTTCTTTCGAGCATATACAATACCTGCTGCATGGAAAGGGGAAGCTTATCAAGCCAGATCTCGTGGAAAATAACGTCATCCATATGACAACCAGCAAACAATGAACGCATGTGTTGCATAAGTTTGGAATGCGTTTGGTCGCCGAGTTCGACCTGCGTGAAGAGCTCACGCACAATACGTTTGGCCGATTTAGGCACACGATGAAGTACAGCATCCTTAAACCGGTTTAAAGGCTCCTCAGTAGGAATCGGGTCAAGGAGATCCTGAACGTCAACGGCAACATCGAAGGAAAGTGATTGCACTACGTGTGAATAATGCATACGTTCAATTGGGATATGGCGTGTCGAAAAAACTGTCTCAAACTGCCTAAAAAGTATGCGGGGGCTGCTCGGGTAAATGGGAGAAATTCGAAAGAGAGGGTTTTAACGTCAAGTGAGTCTATGTTAGTCTCGGTGTCCGCATAGTAATTGCTCTGGTGCGTGGTTATATAAAAACGCGGTCATCTCTTTTGTAGTGTAGACAAGGGTTAAAACTGCTAAGAACTAAGGTGTACAAAAGAAAAATAACGCTTAGTGGGGAATTTTGTGTCTTAACTTCAAACGACAAAAGGATGGTAAAAATGACAGTGGATTGTTAGAACGCAGATTAACGAAAACGTAGCCTTCTTAGATAGAAAGTGTTGTTGAGGATTGTAATAAGCTCTACACTAGATCCAGAAATCTATGCATCAAGGAAGAGGAGCAGAGTCAGGAGTTCAATTGAGATGACTTCTGGTGGAATACGATTGAGGAATGAAGATCGATCATTGCAATTGACTGCAAATAATAGAGACAGATCAGCATAATTAAAAGAGCGCTGTTGACATGCAGCAGCGAAAACAGGAGATACCCCAGTTGCGCGTTGAAATTGCTGTGTTAATTTTTTTGTAAATTAAACTTAGCGCACATAAATTTTCAGGTGAGCAAGAAAAATACAAACATGTAATTTGTACAGATACCTACAACCCTTCACGCCGTTTACCTTTAACATTCTCCTACATATCAAAAAGGTTCTTAAAAACAAGCCCCAGTTTTACTGTAAAAGTTCCTGATATTGCAAATTTCTGCAAAAGTACCTTGTACTATGCTGTTACTGGAATTAAAAAAAAAGTCATCTCCCATGTTGAGATCACAAGCATATTATTTTAATCGGCTCTTTATCGGCCTACAACATTTGAGCGAACCGCTTCGCCATCGGACAACGGAATGGACGGACCGTCGGTGGATTGGGCGATACCGGCTGAATATATTAAGAAATATGAGTCAATGTTCGAAAGCATGGAACACGAAAATGATAAAATATCTGGGACAGTAATGAGCAAGGTTAGATTGAAAAGTGTCATTACCTTTTTCGATTATGTACAGAAAACAATCTATTGTTTTCCTTTTTCATAAGCTACAAGTACAGATTTATTGAGTATTTCTCCTCGAAGGTGGCTATTTATTTGCCCATTTTTGTCAGTTTCCCGTCTTTTGCTATTTCCTAGCGGATTACTTGTCTATATTTGTCACAAACTGTTTAATGCTACTATATATGAATGCTACGATGGATAAATGCTGCTCGTAGATCATCTTAGATCTATAACTATAGTTATAGATCATAGATAATATAGAAGCAGCATTTGTCTATAGAAGGATAGGCGTGCTTAGTTTTCTTGGTAGGCCATGCTTTATCACTGGTGATAGTTTTCTCAAAGCAAACCTAGGGACCCGTTTATTAAGTGCTTAATAGTTAAGTTATCCGAAAACTCAGGTTGGCAGCGATAAAATTCTGGTAATTTTGACTATTGATGCCTTAAAAAAGTTTAAAAACGATAATAAATAAGCTTTAATGACGCTTATAAGGTGGATGCCACTGTTTTTGTGTCAAATTGGTTTTCGATGCCATGGCTCTACGCGTAAACAACATGCCTGATTTAGCTCAGCAATTGCTGCTCTTTCCTTACTACAAGTTGACAGTCGGGACACTTTTTCATGAAAAGCTTTATCTGTTGATTTTGGATACAAATACGGGTGGTAGGCGAACCGCTTACTTTCTGCAAAAACGCAAAAAAAGATAAATTTTCCCCTTGCTGATAGTAATGTAATGGTATTTGTATCTCGGTGGTTCAAAAGGTACCGGATAAGCTCACGTTGCTGTTACCAGCACCACTGTTAGTACTAATCGTTAAGTATGGGCATGATTGAATGCGAAACAGGCACGCAAGCAGACCTTTTTCGTTTACCATAACCTTAAAAAGCTGCCCTATGTCATATTTTGCGATCATATTGTCTCAGTTTACTCTCAGATTATGTATTGCTACTCATTCCATTAAGGCTGATTTTTTGCTGTTTTTTGTACCTGAATGCACTCCGTTTTTCACCAGGCTTTTAATTCTTATCGTTCTTCTAGCAGATAATAACGGAAGTGCAGTTATTGGAGGACGTTGCAACATCGACCGGCTATTTATTGGGTTAGCTTTCCAATGAACGTCAGAATAGGAAACGATCTTTTATATTGTCCGTTTATATTGCCTGTTAAGTTTGCAATTCACCTCTTAGAATTTGACAGGTCGTTGTTCGTTGCTTTGCGTGATGCCGCGATGCTGGGAATTCGGGTTTCTGACTTCGTACGTTCTATATTATCCACTAGTTGAGCTATGTGTATTGTGGACCTAATAAGTGATCGGAGCCTCAGTGGGGTACGTAGCCTTCACTTCCGAGTGGTAAACATCCGTCTTTGTTGTTTTATAGCACTTGTTCCAATCGCCGGCAACGACTTTGTTTGCCTGAAATAGGATTTTGGAGCTGACTTTTTTTCGGACTGTCGAAGGACATTTCTTTTTAGTCACTATTTGTTTTAGAACTGGGACGTAAACGATATTTTAGTTGTGTTGCTGTCCAAATGTGACCATAAGTAAGAAAACGATTTCTCACGCAATCAAAACCCTGCTGTCTTGTAAAAACTGGAATGCGATGCCACGTTTGCACAAGTTACCAAACTCGCTCATTACCAAGACCAGACCTCTGCTCCTTTATTACTCTTCCCAGACAGCCTAACATCAGACAAGCAAGTCATAGACAAATCAGCTTGATATAGTACGCATCCTCAGCAAGTTCCCTCGCGTTTAGTAAAGTGGTCAGTTTTTTTGATTTTTCCTACAATTCATATTTGTTTGCAACTAACCAACTGGTGGTTCTTGGGCCACCAGTTTCAGTACACACGTTAAGCTCTCCTATGCTGTAGATAGCTATGGTAAAATATGGGAATGGTGGATGTATCACCATCCTGTGTTATCAAATGTCCTAGTGTGTAAGGCACAGATGACGGATAAGGCATTATTTGATGTTGGCTTATGACCTTGATTTAACAATCTAAAGGAATCAGTAGGAAAATTCGTCCTTGGTCTCACGTTCTTGACAGTCGAATTTGTTGCATGTTTTCAAAAAAATGAATGCGCCAAGCCTTGTCTTCCCGTTTTTTCTACCTTTTTACCTTCGAGATCTCAAAAGAGTTCGTGCCGGTTATTGCATCTGCATATGATAATTGTGTCTATACTCACAGTTCTTTTTGTCGCTTAAACATGTATTTACCAGGCTGGTTTCAGTCCTCATATTGAATAGGTATCCCGCGCCTCTTTTAACCTGATCAGTTCCCTGTAAGTAGTAACGGCGGAATTATTTGGGTGAGGTCAGCTTACTGGTTGCTCCATTCTGCGTCGGGCAACAGCGCTTTCGATGTTGGCCTTTCGGTTCTCATATTATCTCGACCCTGAGTCTTCATAACCTTTGAACCAGTTGTGTATCCTTTCCTCTCCTCGGGATGTTTGTTTTGGTCGGCCTATTTTGTCGCCAATTTGTATTCATGGAGTCTACTTTGTCATTCATTCGGATTGTCTAGGAGTGCGAAACAAATTCGAGTTTTGGGTGATGCCCGTCGTGATTTGGTATCTGATAATGACCTTTAGTATGAATCCGAGTCCTTGGGGACATTAGCTTATTGTTGCGTATTCGAGCATAATTATTCCCACTGCGAGGGCTTTCTAAAAAATTACCTACGTTAGTAATGTGATTAACTGTCTCACGACCAACCGTCTGTAGATCGGACGAAGGAATCGGATTCGACAGGAAAAAAACCAACCACTTTAGCGTTCGGAAGTGCCGGAGCCTCCAAGTAGGAACAGTTAAGTCCTCGCCGGTACAATCTTTGCATGTTGATGCAGCCGCTATTTATCGCCGTAAAACAATAATACTCCATTATTAATGACTTCACCCCAGGAAAGCAATAAAGAAGAATGCATTACCAGACGGATGTCCAATCGTTGCCCTCTTGCAGACTACAAAGTAATGTTTTGAACAGCAAATAGTGCTAAGAAATCTAGACTTCTGTGTCATGCGTATTCTCTCCTGCACACTTGCCTCGATGCACGGTACCAGACAGAGTTTTCGTAGTCTACCCCTTTTGGCACGTTAGTATGTTTTGCTAATGTCTTGGGATACGTCTCCGAATCATATGGGCGAAACTTCATCGAGAGAGTTTGCAATGCTTATTAGGTAGTGGTCTGTGTACGCCACCCCCTCTCCCACCCTCAAAATTCATCTACATGTAAGGTGTCAACTGCTAATGCGGAACAATTCAACAACTTACTTAGATTTCATTTGTGTACTCGCGTGCCAAGGAATTAAATCCCACCGTTTACTCTGGCTGCGCTCTTTAGCATTGGATATTCTTCAGTAGATACCATCCTCGGACTGTGATCTAGTCGTCGCTGAAGCTAAAATATCCATCAAGAAATCTGCCAATATCATACCCCCTTCCCATCAATTGATCTTCACCGCTACAGCGCCCGATCAAAATGGAGTCGCATTGACTCGTAGCTGGCGTTTATCTGACAACAGTACGTCTGCATGAATCGTCACCTTTTACCATGTATGTGTGTGGTACACGTTACATGACTGTTCACGCCGCGGTAGTTATTGTGTGTAATGTTTTCAGTTGAACGAAAGACTCAGATGAGCCACTGGAGCATGGAAGAGGGAAGACAGAATTAGGCCTCCATCCACGATTCCCTATAGCCTGATTTCATGGAGGGTGTCTGGTTAACACCGCCTTTGCACATAGGTTTCTCTAGTCCGCCCTGCTCATAGTACCCCTCATCTTGGCGCCATACTACACTTCTTTTTGATAGAATTTGAGAGGAAAAACTGGGGCGGGCACTTGAGGTTGTACTATTCTGTCATAAAATAAAACTGTTCCTAAAATCACCTTTTCCTTAAACCACTCGCTATAGCAATGCTTACGAGACCTCCTTTATTTGGACGGCTTATTTCAACTGCAGGTTAAGCCTGCGTATGTACTTTACTGCAAGCTGTCTAATAGTGAAAATAAAGCACCCAGGTGACCATGCCTTAAATGCAAAATATGGTGGTCCTTCATTATTAAACGTCGAGAAAAGCACGATATAACTGACGGTGCTTTAACACGTACCAATCCATTCCGGTGAGATTGTCAGGACTTGGTTACCGTTCGATAAGCCAAGTTCAGCCTAAGGCCTGTGCGTATCTTGTTTACGGGATTCGCACTCGATTGCGCTAGGGGAAAATGTGGTTTGGTTACAGCATGAGTTCAAACGAGAAAGAACCCGGCTCCTGTCATAAAGCAGTGTTGATAAATTCTCGTTTGCCGAAGATAATGGGATTCGGGAGTCTGTAGGCTAGTGCTACATAGATAATCCTAATCTTAGCGAGTAAAAGGAATCATTAAAATTCATGAACTCTGATTAGCGCTCGTTCTGTATTTACCCCCATGCTAATTGAATACGTCCGGTAAACTTACTTTAATCCAGGGAAATAATTTCGGCAATTATTAAGTGCAGTATATGGATTCAGGTAATCCGGACATGACTTTTTAGGGTCAAACCCGAAATTTCAACGAACATCTGGGTTGAATACCACTGTGGAATAACCACTTAATGCTCATTCCACAAACAAGTAGTACTACAAGTAGTATGAAATGTATATGGCAAACATGGTATACCATACTCCCAACATAGGTATTAGCTAAAAGCTTGGACACGCCGGGGGACCCACTGAGGATCCGAACCCCTAGTTGCCGTGTCATGCCGTAGCAACAACATCGATGAAACACGTCTCTGAGCTTTTAGCTAGTACTTATGTCGGGAGTATGGTATACCATCTTCACCATTTACTTTAATCCAGCTTAAACCAACACGAGATTGAATTATTTAGGTATAGTGTGATACCCAAATCCCCAGTTGTTATTTTGCCAGCAGTTTTGGCAAGACGTCTATGGCGATAGTTGGCTGTGAATTGCTTCTAGACATATCCCTATTTGGCCTTTTTTGTTCAACATGCCGCAATGTCTTTTAACATATGTAATAGAGTGTTCATTTACGGATGCACTGATATGAAATGGATGGTTGATGTCGAATCTCAGAATGTGCGTGGTATTACTCGAATTTCTGTAAACGGCTTCATGTTTATTTTCTCTGCCAACTAGCCTATATGTTAATGACAACCCATCGTCATTTCCTTCATCGTGTGTTCGATGTCTGGAAAGATTGCATTTAATGCCTACTTGATGGTAAATGTGTCATCTACATGGGAAATCCAAAATCAGTCGGTAGCGATCGAAAGATATTGCCTCGGTTTATTGCAATACTGCTTCGACAATAAAGCTGAATAATGTCGACCCAACTGACTTCTTAAACCGAAGCTTCATTGAGTGTAAGAAAAGTGATCAAGCAGTGCTTATAGGGTATCGTTGGTGTTCGCCTTATTGTGGCGTCCGTCCAGCAGGGCTTGTATAGTTTCGATTGCGAGCTATTGTGCGATCTAAGCGAGAAGTCATTTTGCCTAAGGAGATGCCATAACCTGTGGAAGTTATTTCAATAAAAGAGCACATGTTTTGTGAATCTTGGGTCAAAAACTATGACTACTGAACTAACCATTTGGCGAAACCACATGCCAGTTTTTTCTCATGGAGACATCGAACGCTTTATTTCTCCTGCCTTGTAGGCTCTCCAAAGCCTAAAAAGGCTGGCGATAGCCATTATCGTGGTTTTCATTTTTTTGCCAACCGGCTTTTTTTAGACTTGCTTCTCGGAATATTTCTAAATCAAGCAGAAGAGCCATCACACTTCTCTGACAACCACAACGCGTATTTTCTTTGTGAGGCAGGGTCAATAACAAAACTCTCTGTGAAATACAAAATAACCTAGGATGCTTCGATCGCAAAATTTAACTGGTTTTTGAAGGACTCCTAGTGTGTGCCACAATGTATGTCACCTGCGCGCCGACTGGTTCTTCCAGCCGTAGACGGATGACAAATCTGTAAAACAGCTTTTCAATGGGTTTTTGCCACTAACAATTGTACAGCGCTTGCGATTGGTAAGCGTTCGCAGTATGCCATCATTGCGTTTGAACTAGCTGTTGGTTCTTCCAATTGGCCCAGTTTTTTGCCATGGGCGTCCCAAATCTAAATGCAGTTCAGTGTATGATCCACTTGCGTGTATAATTTAACAGGATTCTCGACGTTTTTTGATTTGGCAGATGCTAACAAAGCGTTTACTATCTCGAATAAAGACGTGCCCAGTGCTAGGAGTACATGTGACTACCCGAAAATAATTGGAATGTAAGCTATTTTGCAAACTCACAGCTCTCTCGAAATTGTTTAACGAAGTTCATTTAGTGTGTTCGGAATGTATGACTTTAAGACTTTGTTCGCGATTGACTACCTGGCCATGAGAATTTGTCTTAGATATTAAACATTTGCATCTACTCTGGCGCAAGTTTTTACATCTACGGTCTTACCAAGTTTCATTGTGTGAGTTATTTTTCCAATTTGTCAAGACAATTTGCACACCAATTAATCAAAGCGGTGCGCTCTTCATGCATTTACAAGTGTCCTGGACAATCGTCTAAGTGTCAAGGTTTTTTTGTCCTGGAGACCAACATCTGACCGTTTCTCATCCATTGACTGAACCACCTTGCCACACGGAAACGGGGAGCTGACTGCTACTTTAGGTTACAGTAGATCAACATTCTGAAGTGTTTTTTTTTCAAAATATTTCCTAGATAGGTTTGTAATATTACTTATTGTGCAGGATAATCCCAAGATATTCCAGTCACTTCAAAATGCCAACCCTTGAACAAGCTTCTGTCCGGCCGCCTACAAAAGCTTCTCTATAAAAACTGACCCCCTAATTAGTGTGAATTTTGTTATATTGATTTTATAGATTCCAATATATTTTATACACAACATGCACGAAAATATTATTTCCTATACTCAATTGGTAACAAATTGCGTCTTCTACATTTTTTAATTGAAAAAAGAATCTTTTGATTTTACAAAAAAAAAACGTTTTCAATTCCGGATTAATTTTGAACACGACCTGTCGTTAAACTTTTATTCAGGGTTTTCAAAAGCCATGCTGTTTACGTCCCGTCTAAGTCAACTCACATTTCTCTACGCTGCTGGAAGAACGCCGTATAGTGCTCATAACATTTTACAATGGATGTGGACCATATTGCATGCTTTATAAGCAGCATTAATAAATGGATAGATACGCTGCTTGGACAATAAAAATTTCGCCCTTAAAAAATCTCATAATTGGAAATTTTAAAACGAAAAGATACCCCTTCTTTAACTATTTTCTTTGAAGAAGACGTAACTTGCTACCAAAGGGAATACAAGAAAGGATATTTTCTTGCAGGTTTTCTATAAAATATATCTGAATTCATACAAGCCCTGAAAATCAATGTGAACAAGTCATACTACTTAAATATTCATATTTGCAGAGTATAGTTTTCGCAGGTGATTGCAAAGAAGCCCTTTTCAAAAGCCGGCAACATAAAGTGACTAGAATACCTTCGGATTTGGCTGCATGATAATATAACAACCCCGCCCCAAGCAATTTTTTCGAATCGAAACTTGTCGAATTTCCGTTGACATTTCATGAACAAAAGACTTTTCTGTACATTTTTCATGACTGCGCCATTTTGTTTACTATTTGTAGTTTGAATAATCCATCAGGGCCAGTTTGACACGAGGTATCATTCCAACGAGATTGTGAGAAGATTGGTCGTAATAGCTGTGCCTTAAACATTGTTAGGGCTTACGAAAGTGTCCTATAGCCTCCGGGATGCTAGTGAGTGGTTCGCGCAAACGCTGCATCTACATGGATGCGGTGATCGCATGTGATTTTCGGTGGTTTTATTCCTGCCTCAATTTTGACAGTGGCACCCAGGTACCGATTACGTAGAAGAGGCAATATTGCGGCACTGTCAACGTGTTGTTGCTATTAATCAACCCAACCAAAAAATGCTGAAGCTATAGCCCGCCAGCCCTGCAGAAACGCAACTAAGTTACTGGCCGGTAGAAGTTGAATTGGGACGCTTAGTCGAATCATTTTTCTCGCAGTACCTAACTTTGAATGCGAACCTCTCCGAGATTCCGGGGTTGTGCCAGATGACAGGGAGCGCAGTTTTATTCAATAACGCCACGTCCACCATGCCGTGGTACCACCACGCTTAGGGACCTTTTTATAGGCACTCAACTCGCCAGACTGGTGCCCAACTACGCTGGAAATTATTACCTGTGCATACCCCTCGACTGATTTTTCGTCGAGCTTGATGTCCTGATAACTTCCACTGTCCGCAACCTGTGAACGCGCTAGGAAGCCTGTAGCTTCGCCAGTAGCTAGGTTCCTTCTTTACGGGATGCCTGTTGTCTTGGATCAACACGTCGGCCGCATTCAATGTGAAGTTTTCCGTTTGCTCTCTCTCTCTCTATCCAGCCTCTCCAACCCTGTTCTTGGACGGACTAATCATTGTTTGTTTTTTTCTTGCTTCCTGTCAAGTCAGCCGCGTTGTTAATCTCATATTATATTCGCCCTTTAGCTTTTAAGAGACACCAAAATTCCGGTGGACGACCTGCGCAAAATCTGGGACCTCTCTGATCTCGATCGTGATGGTTCTTTGGATCGGTTCGAATTCATATTGGTCAGTTGCCGAAGCATCTGCATCATGCATCTGATATTTTGTACTATAATGGTTAGAGTTCTTCAACTTATCAAGTACCCATAATCCTGGTGCTCGATTTCGAAGTGGTTTTCCGTCTACTACAGGTCATACAGAAGATTTCAACTGGTGTGCGGATTGGTGCATCGTAGACCCATCTTTGCTTTCAGGAGCTAGAGAAAGATACTATCGTAAATAGTGCCAAAATATAATAATATGTTCACGATGTGTTCGTAAATTTGTCCTGTCATTATATATGGAAGACATTCTGGAAAGACTGCTACTCGGAAATGCTCTGGTCTTCCCCGTCGGTTTTATAGATAAACCGACCAATTTATAAACTTAATACACCCACGACGTCACGACTTCAGATCACCAAAGCTTTAGCCTAGCAGGATGTTATACTCATCTGAATTAATATCAGTTAGTCGAGACCCAGGTGCATGTTTACCACCCTCAAAAAAAGGCTTAAGATCCCTACAAAAATCGAGCTTTTAGAAGACCGGTATGGACCAGAACTCGCGCGATGTTAGGGCGATAGTACGTCATGATCATGACGGTAATTTTCGCCTGCACACCATCAAGTTACAACCTCAAGGCGTTTTGGACGTTCCGGACTAGAGGTGAGCGTTCTGCTGAGCGCACGCTAAATAGAACATATTCTGACCCAGTTTCAGCACCACGCATCGATTTTTAATCATGAACGCAGCTGCGAAAATTTAAACCGACTAGAGTGTAGTCGATGTGACCGGCCGTATGATTCTTGTTTAGCTACCCGATCAACCGATGTTTCTTTCGAAGCTTGAAGGACATGCTAGTGACAAACAGGTGATTCTAATCTTCAAAGTCCAGAATTTTCTCTCAGTGTCTCGTAGATAGCCGAATCAAAAGTGCCACTAAGATTACTGTTGAGGAGTCCAGTGGTCTATTCCAATCATTAGAGTCTCTAGAAACAATCGGCAGCTCACGCAGAGGGAGTATTAACTGCTTCTTGCAGCTGGGAGTAGGTTTCTTCACCGCGCTGGTCGGCAGCTGATGTTTTGGCGTACGCGATGACGACAGAGATGTTTGTGAAGGGATCGTTCAATCGCACGTAGACCGTCCGCCCATTGACTGATTCCCAAACAAGTAGTGCACGGCTTGCTGTTGCGAGAGGGTGATTGCCACAGTATGTCTATCGGAAGAGTCATATGGGTCGCTGTCCCTGTTCCAAGGCAAAAAGCGTCCTTTGATCAATTATCCCAACATCTTCTGATCATTTTTTTGTTTTCTCAGTCTAATGTCATTAATCCTTATCTTTTGCTAAAGTATAATCTGGTAGAGAAAAAAAACATCACCGTGTGTGCACTAAACCGATGAGTGGTCATGTGTTTTTAGGTATCCAACGGAACGAGTCATTTTCACTAGTTTTTACACCGTTTTCTAAGCACTGGCTTACTAGTATCGATTAGTTACTTGTTGTCCCCTTAATACTAATCTTCCTTGAACCGCGAATGCTCTAAAATTGACTGCGAAAATGCGCTATTTCCATGTCTGCGAACGACGTGCTTCGCAGCTGCGTCACTCTATTCCGCTGGTATTGCGAGGATATTCGTTTGAGTTTAGTAACTAGAAATGTATCAAAATTAACTATTGGCGTTTCACAGCAGAGCCCTTGTATTTGTTAGATTTTGGACTGACATTGTGTATTGAGGGTTGTGTGATTTTCGCAACTGATTTTCATCAACTGGAACATCGACGTCACAGGATTTTGTGTCCACCTTCCTGGCCTATATTTTAAACCCGCTCGCAGAAGATCAACCGCAAATACGCAGGCAAATACGCACGGTTATTCTGCAGCAGTGAGAACTAGCTGCAGAACTGTGCTGTGTGTGAGAGAGAGAGATAAAGTGAGGTCGACAGCTCAGCGCATTTTCCTCACTATAAACAATCTGACGCGCTTGAAACTATCACGGTGCGCTAAAAGCCTTGGCTTGGAAGGTTTCCAACTTACGGAAAAACTCTGGCTGCGTGGTCAGCCCTATGTCTGTTTTGTGTGGAGTGGAGGACTGGTGAACTGAGAGTCTGGCCGCAATGGATCCTTTTAATGTGGCCTTTATGGCACTCCCACTCCGTGGGATCCGAGCCAGGTGTGGTGGTACTCCCAGGGGTGGCTCCGGCCGCGCCAGCCACCTGCGTACTCTCCCGCCTCCGGTCTTCTTTACTCTGTCATGACACCGGGTTCAGGTGGGGGAGGAGGAGAGAGTGCGGTAGCTGCAGCGGAAGGCTACTATCACTTAAAACTAATTCACACGCAAGTCACCGTCCCTGCACTATCTGGTGTGGAGCATGCGTTGGACATCGTCGAAATCGACGGTCGAACTATCGTGTGTGTGTGCTGGTGATCCAGTAGCTGGGGCTCCAAAATACAGTCGCCGCGCTCGCCCCCACTACCCTCACTGCTCGCGCACCTTTGAACATCGCATGGGCCTATCAGGTCACATGCGGCTCCACGATAACCTACGGGAACCATCGTAGGCTTAATCACATTAGGGCACACTACCCCCACCAATGCTTACAAAACACATTCACCATCATCGTGTACCCGAGAATATCATGGATTCTTAAAATTTGTGGCTTGTAAGGATGCCAATCTGACACTTACACCAGACTGCGCCGTTGACCCAGTGTGTTGTGCGTTGAGTAGCTGACCAGTGGACTGGGAGTTAGATGGCAATGGCTCCTCCATATCCTCTGGTTTAGTGAATCCTGGTGTATGCGTTATGGTGACCAGGTCGTACCGTGGTGCGCGAAGACGGGGTACGCCGACCCGTCAGCCAATGCGCCCACTCCCATATCAGGCAACTGACCGGCTGGGACGGTGGTCTGATTGTGCGGGTGGGGAAGAGAGTGAGGTCGACTATAAACAGTCTGATGCGCTTGAAACTATCACAGTGCGCTAAAACCCATAGCTTGGAAGGTTGCCAATTGACGAGCTAGCTCAGACCGCGTGTTCAGTCGAGTTCGTGCGTTTTTGCGCAATGTATGACTGGTGAACTGAGAGTCAGGCTGCAATGGCTCCTTCTTCATGTGGCCTTAATGGCACTTCCACTCAGTTGGGATCCGAGCCGCCTCTCTCTTGTGTCACTGTGTTCTTGTTTTGTGTGGGACTACAGTGCGTGAGCTTGCGCCCTCTCCCATCTCCGGTCTTCTTGACTCTGTCTTGACAACGGGTCCAGGTGGGGGAGTAAAATAGTGAGTGAGCGCAAGTCTACTCTCACTAAAATGCAGCGCGAGTCACCTTCCCTGCACAGCCTACGGTGGACATCGTCAAACACCACGGTCGAACTGACGTGTGTTTGCGGGGTGGGATGTGCTCCCTAAACGGGTAGATGCGCTGGACCAACCTGGGGGCCAACTCAGGTTGCGGCAGGCGTTATTATTCTGGGACGCAGTCCCATAACCTATGCCGAACATGGGGGATGCGTGTATGACATGGGCACGCGTATGTGCAGGCTCATGCTGCACCCCGCTCTCCCACTCCGTGGGAGACTTCATCTGCGGTCTACCCTGCCTCAGGTCTTCTTGCCTTTGTCATGACACCGGGCACAGGCGGGTAAGGGAAGAGAAAGTGTGGTAGATGCAGTGCAAGTCTACTATCACTGAAAACTAATTTGCGCACAAGTCACTGTCCTTACACCACCCTCCTTTTGAGCATACGGTGGACATCGTCGGACTACGACGGTCGAACTGACGTGTGTGTGTCACATACTCGTTGCACTGCTTTGCCTTTTTATCTGCTTTTTATCGCATTGTCTATTCTTTTTGCCAACTTAGTTCATTCTCAAGTTTATCATACGCAGGTGCTTTGTACGGACACTTTACCTGTATAAACCCTCAGCGCAGCGAAGGGTTAAGTAGGTGGATATGGCAGGAATTATCAAGTTAGTCGAATTTGCCAGGTATAGGAACCCCTTATCAATACAGTTTATTTTGCGAAGTATTTCTGTGCCGTCCCTAATCTATCTTAAATCTATGCCATAGCTCCTAACCTTGACGTTAACTGTGCGCATTGGTACACTATTTTCGGGCACTTATCGGGTTTTTTATTTCGGTGATAGCCCAGTTTTATGACGTCCCGGACATTCCAGCGAACACCGCTGTTTTGTTGGCCCCAGATTATCGCCAGCAGAGGCTGGGTGTGTTCTTGTTTTTGTTGTTATCGAAGACAGTCGCCGACAGAATTCGTACTCGGTTTTTTTCTAAAATCGGTTACCTGAACCGTTTTTTCGTGGTAAACAGGATTTTGATTGCGCCATAACGTTCTCCAATGCGGTATGGAGTTTTAAATGCCTTTTTTGTATTATTTCCTAAATGGAAACTAACGTGTTTTAACCATTTATGAAGTAAGTTCAGAATTATCACAAACGAATGTTCATCATGTACGCAGTCCATTTATGCCTATTCAACCTTTTTGCTCATCTGTCCAGTTAATTTAAGGACCGTTTATGTGATCTTTTCTTACGTTACGGATGGTTCTATTATCCTGTATATTTTCACATGGCAAACCTTTGGAGACTGATGTATTCCTCAAGTGATTCATTCGACTGTAAAGATCAGAAATATGTTCCTTCCTAGTCTTTGGATAGGCTAAGGCTAACTATCAATGTGGTCAACGTCAATAATATCCTCAGTCCCTGGTGTCACGGGAGTAAGATTTAACGATATATTCTCCTTAATTTCTCCTTCAATGTGATCGATTATCTCATACTGGGATCAGTTCATCTAGAATGTCTGACCGGTGCCCTTGGTTTTCATTTTTCCGCCCGTTCGCAGCTTCTGATTTCTGTTATTTCGGGTTGCGCGCTTGTGTTTTCCATTCTAGGCAACTGGCACGAATGTTATTTTTCACTTTTGGCTTCCCGAACTCTGCCATTTACGTTCACCCCACCCATAAGACCCCTATTATCATCATTCCTATATTCCAGGAGTTCCTGCCTCCTTTTTTCTCCATGGGGACACATCTGATCGAGGGGGACACTCGTTCCTTCCCTAAGTCTCACGAGATCCCCCGCCTACCGTCTTAACACGCCATTTCACGAATTTTTCGAAAATATTAATTTCTAGGGATTAACCCTGTAGCAAAATATTTTAAATGATTTTACTGACGATGAGAGGGGTACAGGAATGTCCATTTTTGGGTGATTGGCTGACACATTAGCCGGTGGTTCCGAAAAGGCTGCTGTCACTGTGTACATCGGTTGATTTCCAGTACACGCAGGCGCATTTTCGAAATTCAAATCCGCATCCTTCTTTTCTTCCGTTCTCATAGACGGATGTCCACAAACACACAAGCTCGGTTTATAATACCTATTAATCTTCCGAATTGCTTTGGTATGAAGATTTGTATGTTTTCACTCAAAACGACCAATATATAATTAAGAAAATAACAGGGGAATAGAGGAAATGCTTTTTGCATATTGCGTTTTGCTTATAGCTCGGATTCACAGAATCCTTACACTCCCCACAGATCACTTATTGTCTTTCGTTAATTTCTTCACTCATTATAATTAGAATCCACGGTTTTTTTTCTACTAGACGATGCATTTAGTGTGTCGTCGCCTGGAAGGGGACGCGATTCCCAGCGTACTTCCCACAAATCTCATTCCACCCAATAAGCGTGGCGCTGCCTCCGAACCTCTCGCCCTGATGCCACCCCCAATGGCCTCCCCAGACTTCAACAGCATCGCTATCTTCTCGGCGGGCTCTTATAAACCAACTTCATCCGCGGTACTTGTCCATTGCCCGCCTTCTGAAGTCTAATTCTTGTCGACCTTCCGTTTGAGCAGGCTGCAAGACATCGATGAATTTGCGTCTTTCAGTGTTGCCTTTATATCTTCCTTTTGTCTTTCCCCGACTCTGTCCACCCTCGATTTCCGCTCCACCACTTTCTTCCCCCCCCCTCCCCCCTCCTTCCACAGTATTCCAGCTTTCAGCAAACATATTTCTGCTCCTTCTCATCTTTCTCATAATCCTCCCTACCGTCCACTGTTCCCATACCCTCCTCGCATTCTTCTTCCTCTTTATCATCATATTTTTCTCTTCATTCTCCTCATTTGCGTCCCCATCCGTTAATACCATATTTTTTCCATTTGCTGTCAGCCTGCCGCGTCTCAAAAACCTCTCAGTATGCGCGCTCTCGGCTAGTCTCTTTGAGGAAAATTAATTGATTCATGTGTAGACGATAGGGGCATGTCATATAATTCTTCATATGATCTCTTCTTCAACCACCGAGCCAGCACCAGCTTTCCAAGTCTAGAATTGATAGGTTGAACTCACTACTTTCAAGCACAGCTATAAGTTTTACTTTAAAGTGCGCAGATTTACAAGGAACCAGTTTGAGAAGCGCTTGAACACTCATATAAAATAAGATTCTTCCAGCTAACAAGCATCGAATGTAATTTCTATGGATGAACTCTGCGGCAGCGTGTCTCTCCTCTACTTAAACTCATTCCGATCAACTGTGTAATTTCTTGAAAAGCCCACTGCTTGTCGTTGCTGTTTCGGACTTGAAGGGCATGCTATTTCAAGGTTACAAGTTTTATAGGGATTTTGATTTTAAGGTATTGCGTACTTTATTTTTAGTATTTTTATTTTACTGTTAATAAGTTAGATTCATGCCCTTTTCTGAACCCGAGATTTGTTTTTAGTTTTCGATCAGGTTCCCAATTGCAATGGTACGTATTTTTTCCCTTTAAGGCAGTTTCGTGCTTAGCGTGTTCATTGATGTGATGAAATTTCATGGTGTGCTTGTCTCCATTGTGTCTTGGGACTTCGCAATAAATTGCCTAGCAGCAAGTACAGACGCAACAGGTGCGAGGAAGACTGGAACGACCAGCTTATTAGCCGTCCTTAACCTGTCATGCGCCAACCCTATGCTAGATAACTTGTGGATTCATACTCCTCGTTATTTTGACATATCAGACAGTCTGTCATGTTGTAGTAGAGATCGCAATAGGAGTCTAAATTCCAGACTTTCTCAAACTAAACTCTTTTCCCTCGAAAATACCATCTATCTAGGAGACCCAATTTTCTCCCGAATAGCTCTAAAAATTAACTTTTTTCAGCTTTTTTGTATGAACTGGCAGATTTCCTTTCGCCCTGTTAGGTCAGCACAGGCGGCCTGAAGGATTCGCAGTGGCAACCAGCGTATATTCCTTTTCGAAGTAACATTAAATCTTTGTTTATCCGTAGTGCAACTGAGCTTAATTAGTTATATAGACTATTATTTGGATTATAATTTTAGGATTTCTGTCACTCTCGGGGCATACTGTCCGCGGCTGTTGCAAGCCTGACTTGTAATTCCGAGCTAATTGTGACTGCCTCGTCTTCATCCTTTTCTGTGTCAGCTAACCCCACTCGCTTATTCGTCATCCTCCCACTTGTGTGCGTTTCTATCTTAGTTTCCGTCTCCGAACCCCGCCTACCTAGGCGGCCCGCCGCCACCGATGCCTGAGTGGAGCATTACTGCAGCGCAGTTGGCTCAGTATTCACCCATCTTTGCTAATCTCGATCAGGACGTCGATGGTTTAGTGACCGGTGCCGAGGTCCGAGAGTTCTTTCTGCGCTCTCGCCTTCCACAATTGGTGCTGGCCAGGATCTGGGATCTAGTGGACCTGCAAGGCACTGGGACACTCAACCAGTGAGTATGACAGCGACACATCCATCTGGTAATCTTTCCGGCACGCTCTCTGCTGGTGCACTCTAATGAGAACATCAGCATTGCCGATAGCTAATAAGTGCTATTTTCTCGTCCTTGGAACTGTTTCCACCCAGCCCCATGACTGGTGTGCCTTCATGTTTCCTTTGCTGACTGATAATGTTGCATTTCAAGTTACTTGCGGCACTTTTTGACCAAATTGAGGTTCGCGCCGAATCAAAAATCCGGCCGTCATTCACAAGTGACAAGGTCCACCACTGCGCATTAGGTGAGTGCAGCCTTGACTTGCGTGTGAATTGGTTTATAGTGGAACCGACTGCACTGCATCCACCTCTACCTGAACACAATAACTACATTTTCTTTTCTTTGTCGGCAATTTTATTCTGCCTGTATTCCTACTGGCCGCTGTACGGCTGCTGGCGGGAGTCGAAAGTGAGCCCAAGGCAGAAGGAGGCGAATGATTTCCGTTAGCGATCGGTAAGCGTTCATTAACTAGAGTCAAATCCACCGGATGGCGACGTGGATGCGGTGTACAATGAAGCGAAGTAACCGCTCTGTGCATGCCACCTATGACCTGGTGCCTAACTTTACCTGTGGCAGGCGTCGTTCGGGGTGGGGGGTGGGTGATTGTCTCGTATCTCAATCAAATGAGAGACACCTTGGCGGCGAAAGTAAGGAGAAGTCATTAATGCCTGACCTGGGTCGTAGAGATGAACAGGGTCACCTCATCGGCTATTCACTTTTCTAAGCTGGGACTTCTAGTTCGTCGTGCTAGTTTGAAACGCTGATGTGTCATGAGAAAGGTTGCCTCAGTACTGGCCTGTAATCTGTCTCATACACCACCATCACCTACCAGTCGACCGGCCCATTGACTAACGTGGCGTGCGCCTCAAACTTACCAGTGTCGCACGCATCTCGGTGTGATTGCTGCTCACGGGAACAGTCAGTCTTTCAAGTAGAGAATCGCAATCGCTCTCATATGTGGCTCAATGAAGCTGTGATCTGCTCAGCGGCCACACCCCGATAACGAACCTCAATTGGTGCACCAAAGTGAACTAGGCTAGCTGACGTATTTTCTCGTCCGGTGAAATTGTGTGCGACCCAGTTAAGTCAGTAAGTAGTTGCCGGCCACTGTTTCCGCTCTCATCACCAGTCGTCTTGGCGTAATATTGCTTCTGAACAGTGAGACCGGTGCTCTGTAAGTTGCCCTTACTATAAAAAACGCACAGATCACTAATTAGCCGCCTTTGACACTAAGTTCATTTCAAACTCACCATGCAAGACATTTTATTGAGAGGCAGCATTCATTTGCATTGGTGGCCTTGGTGTAATTTCGGTCGTTTTCTCATCAGGCATAAGGACATGATCCGTCGTGGTATATGGCAGCCGCCTGGGCTGCCTCAGCGGCCATATTTAGACGTAAATTGCTTGTTCTCCTGTGAGACGACGCCAGAAAACGACCTCGCCTAAAGTCATCCTTCCTCCTAGAGGGAATCGGTAATCTCTGTTTCACAACGCATCGATTGAAAGGAATTTAACCCCTTTATTCTCGACCCTCAAGACGGTTCGCGGCCCACAAACGACCGGCCCTTCGCCCCAGCCCTAAATCTGGTTAAACAAAGCTGCCATTGGGGAAACCTCTGATCTTGAACTGGTGAACCGAACCTTTCCGCAACATGCTTAGTATCTGTCTGCGAAGAGCCTTTCAGTTGATTTATGCAAGCAGAGATCACCGCTGACCTTGATCTCACCCAACCTGAAACAACCGACATTCCGCGGAATGAACTTTGCCGTTCTTGGTGACATTTCCAATCCTACTATCACACGCTGGAGCGTTATGCCGAACATATTGCATCTGAACCTGATATTTCCGCGTTAGCCTACCCTAGAGATCGAAAAGTTTATTACTCGAAGATTTCAATGCATAGGTTGACACAGACTGTGCCAGTTTAGAAGCCGTTATCAGTCGTATGGGGTAGACAATTGTAACCGTAGCGGACTCTACCGAAGTACTGTCGAAGGCCTGCCAACTCTCTTCCCAGAAAACACCACTTCTTGTTCCTGAGTGCTACATGACAACACGAACGTGTTCAGTCTCCTTTTACTGGCAATAACTAGACTGTGTAACCATAAATTGGAGGGATCGCTGCACCGTGCTGGTGACAAAACGATTTGTGATTCTGAATGTTGACTTGGCCGCTGCTTACATATCCGAATCTAACCATGGAAGTGTCTTCAAGGCAAAAAGGCTCTAGACATTTTGAAGACGAGTCTCTTGGATGAGGACGTTTTAATGTAGAACGTATCCTTCAAGTTAACGAACAGACTGCTTGATAGCTGGCGTTGATCGCTGAAATTTCATCACCCTTGTTGGCGTGATGATGACTGCTTACCGGCATTGGCGTGGGAAACAGTGCGCGCTCGCGCGCTTCCCGGGGCTAATTACTTTGGCCAAAGTCCGTCTTATTGCCAAATATGGGGGCGCTGAGTCTTATTTGTTACGTCTACTTGATCACGTAATGCTGTTTCGGACGAATGGCATTAATCCCTCGTTGGGAGCCCTGTGCCTTGTTGCACTTCCGAGTAACGTGTTTACTTAGTCTGTCTATCCTTATTTTAGACCGTCGTATATTCAGAGGGCGCTGCGGTCGCATCATGAAGCAAGAAGTGACTGGGGCTGTTTGCTTATGCAGTCCTACTCGCCTTCTCTGCGACTTCGAGTGAGAATCCGAAACGTCAGGCCAATAGACGTCTTGGTCTAGCGATCGCATCTTCTTCCCCTGAATCTCAGACTTGTTACCTTGAAGATACATTAGCAGAGCTACGGGGAACGAATGTGATTGACTCTGCTCTTCTCTGATTTGGATAGATGGTTATTGATAATCCGGGATCTGGACGGTGCACTGGGTCATATCGCAGATCACTTGTAGCCTTCCGCCTACATACTTTGACCTTAAATGAGTGGCCACGTCATCTCTGCCATGTCTCTCTGTCCTTGTGTTTTGTTCTTACAAACGTCATAAGTCTGCCCCGACTGTGTGGTGCTATTGTTTCCTGCTCAAGCGGAGCCGGATTTTATCTTGTTTTCTACCCAAGTTACTGCAGGGCCATTTTTCGTCTACCAGGCCGTATTTAGCCGACGCTGTGGAAGCTGAAAACTTGCAAGCTTAATGGCAGGACTTGGTATTATCATCCCATCGTACCTCTATTTCGTTTCAACGAGTGTCCTAAAGTAGCGACCACTGACGGATTTCCTAGTCTAGACAATAACTCATGCCCTATTCTCTTCAGAGTGTATAAACAGAGGCTTTTGACAGAACGAGACTTTATTGCCGGAAAGGGTTCTTTTGTGCTCGTTTAGTATTACCGACGAATACAAGAAAGACTACAAAAACATCTTCTTGGTTATTTGTTTTTTTCAGCCCCCTAGAGCCTAACCTAGAACTTTGGCCTGAACGCTACCTGACTTGTATCGCAGCTAACAGTGCTTGAACTAACCGCTGGATTGGTATACTCTTAGGTTAAATGACCCACTGGATCTGACTTTGACTCTCCAAATTTTGCGGCCTAGTGTTTTTTTTATTGCTGCAAGATAAGTAGAAGCGAAGATAAAGTCTCCTAGTGGTTTTGTTCGGATTATGCGTGGCAGGATGGGAGCCTGCGTTGTGTGAAATCCTCTCTAACCTGTTTAAAAACATTTGAAGCATGCCCCATGCTTGGGGCCGGGGCAAATTACCTGGCTAATCACTGACGAATTTCATGGCTAGTTGTCTTATCACTGGAAGAGTCTGCGCACAGGTCACCACTGCCTGGCCCATTTACAAACTCCCGTCCGGTATTCATGTCACAAATAGTCTGGTGTTATTGATTAGTCCGATAATTTGATCAGGTAACGCTGATCGCATAACTATGCGAGGTAGTTTGGACTCGCTTTCGATTGTTTTAGAATGCTTAGTATAGAAAGCTCTAGGTTTCGAGTTCTGCACACCTTCGATGTTTTTGCATACTCGCTGATAACGTTTGTTGAGGACATCCGTTGGAGCGGAATTTGTGTTCATGTTCGTTTTACTTTTTCTGAAACTCAATTATCTTCGGTAGCTCTTGAGCCATTAACTGCTTCGGAAAATGTATGTACTGCAATATACAAAGTAGCTACTACTTGGGTTCATTTCTGAAAACGTTTGTGGGACTTTATATCCACTTAAACCTTCGAACACCCTCTCTTCTTAAGACGCGGTGCTTTGACCACTCGACCGATGGGTAATTGACCTGGCATAATCTTTCGTATTTGGTCTCCACTTAAATTATCGGAAAAGTAAGGATTATGAAACGTGGAATGGGTGCAGAAACATGCTAGCGTCTTTCAAATGCAAATAGAGCCTTTTGTTTTTAACAGAGTAATGAAGCATAATTGGATATTGGGTCCTATCCTGCCTTTTCTAATGTCCACAACTGAAGTTCACTTCGATTTACGACCTATCAGTCGACGTAATTTTCATCCGCTTTTTTAAACTGTCCAACTTTCTCCTCAGGGAACAGTTCGCTGTCGCGATGCACTTGGCAAATGAGCAATTGGCCTCCAACTGTGCCGCTGAATTGCCAGCCACCCTTCCCCCAGCACTCATTCCGCCCAGCTTGCGTCCGGTTACTTTAGAACCGTCAGCCTACGAGGAAGCCAACAAGTTGATTGCGGAAATTGAGAAGACACGTCGGTAAGTTGTTTCTTTCTTTTTCTCAGCTTTAGCCACCCTCAAATTGACGCATCAAAAAAAGCAGACATGAGTAAAAAAGAGGGCTGATCAAGCACCCGAACAATTTTTCATCATCATTTTGAGCTTGCACTGGTGCAGGGGTCCATCGTCAGAGATAGTAGCAACAGCAGAAAAGGACTACACTTATAGGGGGATACAGGCCTGAAAATTATCATACACAGGCTTGGAGGGAACTGCGCAGGGTTCTCAGTGCAGGCGCCAGATCGATATATTGGGCGACTGAGTTCCCATTGGAGGGCCAGGCTTCAATCAATTCTTCGCTCGTCTTCTGATGTGGGCGATTATCTTGACGGCTACGAGTTTGAACTCATGGCCAATTTCGTAGATGTGGGCAACTACTTGCGATAGTTCATCGCCCTGTCTCACAGCCAGCTTATATTCATGTATGCGCGATCCGAGCATGCGTTCCATCTGACCTATATAGTTATCAGGCCAGTTTAGGCATGCAATGCGATCTGGAGCATCCTACCCGAACCGGTTGTTGCGAAGGCATTGAACTATGCAACTTCGGTCCTGTGGTGTTACTGATCGAGCAGATACTCATTTGTGGGCCACCTACGTGATGTGCTTGTGTTTTGTTCTGACGAACCTCCTAGATGAATAATACTGCTGTGCAAGGACCAACCTGGGGCGCCTATTTTTTTGTCTGACAATGAAGCGTATTTTGTGTGGATTAAGGAATTAGCATGTGCATTAAACGGAAGAATATCCGAGAATGTCTTATCAAACACCACCAGAACTGATTTTGTATTTCCTATGATCCCGGGTAAAAGAGGTAAGATTGGAGGCAATCCTCTCCAAAATGTCCTGGCCCGAATCAAATTTAAGAACTGATCTTCTATTGGAGACAGTGAGTTGAACTACAATAGCCCTTTCTGAAGATGACTGCAGCATGAAGTATTACAAGCAGGATGTGTGCGCGATATGTTATTCGTGTCATGAAACTGTATCATGGTGCCTAGTTCTTCCTTTTTTCTCCTGTTATACCTTTTTTTGTGTAATCCCACAGGGAGCGGATGGAATTGGAGGCGGAATGCATGAAACTCAAGTCAGATTCCCAACTCAGAGCCGTTGAGTTCACAAAGGTTCAGACGGCGGAAGAGACCTTGTTACAGACCACACAGCGACTTGCCGCGCAGCGTGCCTCTGCGGAGAAGTGGGTCGTTAATTCCGTGGAGCGCAGAGATGGTCTGCAGACCAGTCTCACCGCGGTCAGTAGCCGCGTCGCCGAGGAACGCTCCCGCGTGGAAGACCTTCGCCACCAGGCTGCTACTCAGCAAATTTCTATCAAGGTTTGCCTATCTCTACAGCCAGCGCGTATTTTGTGAAGTTACTCATGCAGCCATTTAGATGTTCATGCCTCACCCATCCGACTACAACAATTTGGCCAGCTGTCTTTTTTATATGAAAGTTCGACCATCGAAGTCCGACGATGTCCATCGTATGCCCTACAGCAGGTGATGCAGGGACAGGGACTTGAGCGCGTGAATTAGTTTTAAGTGATGAAAGACTTGCACTGCATCTACCACACTCTCTTTCCTTACCCGCCTGTGTCCGGTGTCAAGACAGAGTCAAGAGGACCGGAGGCGGGGTCGGGCGTAGTTGGCTGGAACGGACGGGGATGCTCCTGACCGCGCCACCGCCCACCCCCCTCCCTCTCCCCCATCTTCGGCATTCGCTATAGGAATTCAACCCAAGTAACGCCTGCCGCAACCTGATTTGGGCCCCGTGTTAGTCCAGCACATCTACCACGCGACGCGTTCAGGGGGCACCGTTTTTATATAGAAAGATGGAGATGGCGTGTCATATGTTTTTAGGTATCGTCAACTGCGACGATTATGGACGTTTGCATTGTTTATTTTGCACCCAAATGAACATTAGGTAGCAGCTTAATAAAGTCATTTGAACGTACAGAAACAGAAATGAGAAAAGGAGATAAAAATGTGCAAGTTTGCGTCATTGGAGGTGATGCTGGCAGCGTGCGCCAAGGCCGCCCGTGGTGTGGCTCCCTCTTAGGCTCTTACTATAGGTCGCTCGAGTTTCCACCAATCAACGAAACCACAGAAGAAAAAGCGAGCAAGAAGAGGAGGACACACGCGACAGGCACCGTTGCAGCAGTTTGTGCCTATGTAAGTGCTAATAAATCGATTGCATTCACCGCACCCTGTCCGCGTCTCGAGCTGTGCCATCACCGTAAGAAAATTGCCATCGACTCTTCCGCCGCACGTCCTGGAAGGGTGACCGGGTTGCTAAAAGTTGACAATTCCTCGCTGAGAGCGATAGTGCTCGCTTGCTGATAACTCGTCTTCGAGGGGATCCCTTCTGATCTTTTGAACTGTCTGTCCTCACGAAATTTAGCGCTGTTAAGCCTTTCCTCTGCGCCTAGACTTACCCGCAAAAGAGTATCAAAAACTAGATCAGGGACTGTCCACCTGAAAGCTAACCTTCACCCTTTCCTCAAAGGGTCGGTCCTCGGGCCATCTATATTGTGTACACACCAGAATGCAGTAATACTTCGAGCGTTCGCGAGGTTAGTTTCAGAACCTGTGGCAAATCAGGAGGAATCGCTATTATTTGTTGCTGGTCACTAAAATTGCCTATTTCTAGAGTTTGCACCCTAATTATGACCCAAATCATGCTCCAAAATAACTTCAATTTCATTATAAATTCAACCTCTTGCGTTAAACTCTAAAAAATTAAATAAATGTTTGACGTAAAAATAAGGTTCATTATTGCCAAATAGGTGGCCGTACGGTAAATTTCAGGTGGTGGTGAGAATATACCCATGTCTTAACGCCAACACCTTCCCTAATATAAAACTAAACTGTAACCTTCCTGTTAATCCTAGCCCTACCCTACCCTACCCTAGGCACAATAAAAACCTTAGCCTAATCATACCCCTAACCCCCACTTTAATTTTAACCATAAGCTCCCCGGAATTTGGTGCAAAGCCACATGACAGTTCGACCGTCGATTCCGACAAGGTCCACCGTATGCTCCACACCAGGTGGTGCAGGGACGGTGACTTGCGCGTGAATTAGTTTTAAATGCTCGTAGCCTTGCGCTGCAGCTACCGCACTCTCTCCTCCTCCCCCACCTGAGCCCGGTGTCACGACAGAGTCAAGAAGACCGGAGATGGGAGAGGGCGCAGGTGGCTGGCGCGGCCGGAGCCGCCCCTGGGCGTACCACCAGACCTGGCTCGGATCCCACGGAGTGGGAGTGCCCTAAAGGCCACATTAAGAAGGAGCCACTGCAGCCTGACTCTCAGTCCGCCAGTCAGCCACTCCACACAAAACACACATTGGACTGACCACGCGGTCCGAGTTATCCCATCAGTTGGCAACCTTTCAAATCACGGCTTTTAGCGTAAAGTGATATTTTCAAGCGCTTCAGATTGTTTATGGTGAGGAAAATACGCTGAGCTGTCGACCTCACTCTGTCCCCCACCCCCACAATCAGACCACCATCCGAGCCAGTCAGTTGTCTGATGTGGGAGTTGCCCCACGTGCAGGCAATGACCACGACCTAGTTCAAAAAATTTACTACAGAATTACAATCTTCTGAAAATTAGCAAGTAAACATGAAAGCCAGCTTACAAACCCACGTACTTTTCTCATCACCTTCAGCGGGGACGGGCACCGTTTTGACAAGCACTGTGACCGCAGGGTCAAATGGGCCAGTGCGAAGTACGTAGTCAACACTCAAGGCAAGACAGTTTACCCAGTGACCGTGGAGATCCAGTCGTTTGCATATAACACCGTCAGTACTGCGCCAGACGCGAATGGTTCGGTCCTGACTAGCGGAATAAATGAGATCGGTTCCACCCCAGCGAAGGCAGGTGACGGGTTTCTCATGGCCCGACAGTATGCCATGCGGTTTCCCCATCACCGTATCCCAGATTATGATTGAAGCTTCCTGATAAGCCGCGGCCAGGTAACGACACTCAGCGTCCCTAGAAAAGCCACATACATTGTGGGTGACTCCTATTCCCCTGACCTGTTTAGGCGGCCACACAAGGTATCCTTGCCGTAAAAGCTTCTCAGGGTTCTCTTCTTGAGGTTGGTGTTACGATCTGTCAGGTAGAAGATCTCGTTCACGTACCAGCCGTAGAATTCGAGGTCGTCAATTGTATCCTTTAGACTCGTTTACTCAGTCTTGCCATGTGTTAGTTTTTTTTTCCTAAAAATAGTTCACATGTTTAGTTTATTGTTCTAATTTCCTGATGCGGACAAATTTGTAGCGCCTTTAGCTTCGCTACCCTTTTGCAACAGTGTGATAGGACGAATTTCTCTTATCCAAGATTGGACACATAGGTAGCCCTTTTGTGCATTTTCGGAGGACCGTCCCTTCTGGGTTTCGTCATACCCACAGGCCTTAGCTCCTCAAAATCTTTGTCGAACAGAAAACCTCCTTTGAGCATTTTCGTCAACTAACCCTCGACGGTCTCGGTCTGATGCCTGTTTTTCTGGAATTTCAAGAACTTTGTGCAATCTGATAAAATTTCTTCTAGTTTCGGCTTATAATCCGCCCTATCTATCAGTACTTCCTGAACGTCCTGCATAATTAACACGATATTTTCATTTCCGGGAAGCTTTCTGTGCCTATCGGATGGATTCTTGTCAAGAAGCCTTTGTTCCTTAGAACTTTCCTTTATCAGATTCTGCCAGAGCTCTGTTGAGGCTGTTTACTCCTAGTGTTGTAGGGGGTTCTATATGTCTCCATATGCGCATTTAAGTCATTTATCATTGTCAATTCACGTTCAAACTAGGGATCTCTGCTGTGTGCTTAGTTACTTACATGTCTTCCACCCAATAGCGCATCGTCATGGTGCCTACGTCATCGCTCAAACCCGATGCAGTATGCAGTTCCCTAAAACAAGCCGTGTAATTGTTTTCGCGATTTTACATTTAAAAGCATGTACTCATATAAATTCCTTAGAAAATCAATCATAAGCTACCTTCACATATTTATGGAAGGGTCGTGGATATAAAGTAATTGGTTTCAAACAAAAATTTTGCAAGTGCAGAAACGCGAATTCACAAGAAATGACTGTACTTTGAACGTATATGCCGCGATCTTCAGGCAGTTGAAGTCTTACTATGTATCTGCGAATCTGCCCTTCACGTTGCCGCATGTTTTTTTAAATTGTTAACTGTGAATCTTTTGCAGACTCAGGAGGAGGAGGTCGCACGCCTGCGAGCCGAAATAAGTGAAGGTCACCATCAGAAGAAGAGCCTATCGGATCGAATCGCTGAGCGACAGGAACGCCTTAAAGTAGTCGAGGCGGAAAACCGTTCTATATCTTCTACAAATGATCAGGTATTTAAAGGACTCTCCGTTACTGAATACTTTTGTCTAGTTAAGATCGCTAAAGTAAATTATTTAGTTTTTTTGCGGCGTCAGTGTTAATTGTCAGAAACTTCGGGTTTTTTAATTGAACGAAAAGTTTTTATATCATTTGCCCCGATGCACATGTATTTACTGTGAGGAATGTCTGCCAGAGCTATACCGGCAAACCTTACAAACCCTAAGATCGAGCATCCGCCTCACGAGCTTAATTCGACGTGGTGACTACTGCACAGACAGTTCGACCGTCGTAGTCCGACGATGTCCACCGTATGCTCCACGGAAGGGTGGTGCAGGGACGGTGACTTGCGTGTGAATTAGTTTTAAGGGATAGTAGCCTTGCGCTGCAGCTACCGCACTCTCACCTCCCCCACCTGAGCCCGGTGTCAAGACAGAGTCAAAAAGACCGGAGGCGGGAGAGGACGCAGGTGGCTGGCGCGGCCGGGTCTGCTAAGCCCTAGCCGCCTCTAGGCGTGCCACCACACTTCCCATCTTCGTCATTTGTTAGCGGAGCGAACCCCAATAACGCATGCCATGCCCTAATGTGGACCCCGTGTTGTCCAACGCATCTACCACGTGGCCCGTTTAGGGGGCAAACAACAGCACAGAAAAAAAATCAACACCACAACTGCCATTGCGCAAATCAGAGTGACATGGCAGGCCAGGTATGAGCACTCAGAACTCGGCAAACCACCTAAATTACGGCTGTTTTGCAATCGAGTATTTGCAAACAGATTTGTTTGAAACATCGGAAAATTAGAACGCTGGGTAGGAGACTTGGTCGTTGGAAGAAGAATTTTACTCGCTTGACTGTTGGGATTAAGCTCGTGGGCCAGTTGTAGAAGTTACCGATTTTGGTTAAACTTTAATATCCTTCCATGTTGGTTTGGCGATTTCTTGATAGAGAAATAACCAAGATTACCTATTCCTATATTGTCCTTTTCCCACAGCCAACGTATCTGGATCACTATATTCATTATTCTCCCCCCCCCTCCCACTGAACTCCCAAGCTGTCTATGAGCCATTGAATAAATTATTGTCTCATAGTTAGTGACCTTCTCTATAACTGAATTTGGTTTTTTTAGCGCCAATCTGCAATCACAAATTTGGAGTCACTACGCCGACAACTGCAGAATGCCTTGCAACAGTATGATCGCCTCTTGGCCGGAGACTCGTCCGTCGGCGAACCCGACGAAGTCCAGATAGACACCTTGGTAATTTATTTCCACCGTAAATGTTCACCTCGAACTGCCTATGGTTTTTTTCTTCTCGAGGAAGTCCGTTGCCTGGTTTTTGCTTAGCAAAATGTCAAGCGGTTTACTTTAATTTCTTCTTAGCGGCGAATCCAGAAATCGGTCATTATTTTCCGAGCAATCAATTCAAAGCAGTGAAAGAATTAGTACCGGTCAATTGCTTTGTCTTTTTTGTATGTCAGGTGGACACAGGTCGCTGGAAGGATTCTTAATCAAAAGCCAACTTGTCACTGTATAAATTCACTTGGGCTTATCAGGGTTCAAACCTAACTCGAGTATTCGTTTGACACCTCTCAACATTGCTACTAATGTTTCCTAAGTTCTGGTTCTTGGGATATTTAATTTGAGCTGACCAACCCTCCCCGTTGGTATTTATGCATTTTGACGATGCTGGAAGTATGCTAGGAATGCATTCCCAGCAGCATTTCGATATTTTGTGTCATGAGTTAAGTTGGGTTTTTGACGGTACTGCCTATCACACCCAAATTTACTGCAAAGTATGTCGAACGTTTTTGCCATCTTCCACGTCAATGCCGTTTGAAACTGTTTGCTCTAGTGGGCATCCTAGAGCCTCTGTAGCCTTCTCCAGGCTCATTTGAGTTTAACTAGGAACGGTAGCCTGCTATCCGCCTTCCCCAAGTTTCGCTGCTAATGATTCTATAGCCTTACCTCCTGAACACGCTGATTGCCGCCTTACTCAAGGACTTAGTTCTTTCCTTATACTTTGTCCTTTACTGTCTGTACTGCGTGGTGGGTTGGTGGCGTTTCTTTACTAGTTAGGTCGCCGTCCTTCTCCATTCCCTTGGAACCTTTAATTTTATTCGATCTCATATTGGATTATGTAGTCAGGCGGGGACAGCGCATGGTTCCTGAGGCTCTTTTACCCACTAAAAGTTGTTATTTTCTTCTAAGCAGCTCTCGGAGAGCGACCATCCTATTACAAAAGACGCGAGCGATGTGTCACCATTCAACCCACGCTTCCCTACAGTGATGGGTGAGTTGCCGTTTCTGACATGGAATTTCCGATACTGAAATCTATTGTTACTCAAAAGTTTCAGTAACACTTTTACTACCACGTAGCTTTCCTTCAACGAGCACGTTAACAGCTTTCATACCTATAATCTGCTTCACTTACGTGCCTCAGTCGTCCGAAGTATCGCTAAGGCATTTCTCGCGTGCCACACGTGCTTGCTATATCAGTTAGACTCTAAACGCGGTTTTCTTGGAATACAAAATGGAAGAGGTGTCCTCATTGATCAGGACCTGCTCGTCCCGTTGCACCCTTGGGGCTCAGTGTAAAGCCGTCGTAGACACTCGCACAGAAAAGGCAGTATATGCAAATGGAAAGCAACCAGAAACGCAGGAAGGACCGGGCTCGTCATTTCTTGCTTGTTAGTACTTCTCAGCCAGCTTACCGAACCTTAGATTTGCGGGACCTAAGTTTAAAACCGCGTTCTTTGGATATTTAAGGTTTTATAAGTCGAACGCTCTTACCATGCGCTCGGAAATATTAACCAGGGTAGATGGACGCCCATCGTTGAGTTTACGGGACGTACAGGTCGTTATAAACTGCTTATTTTTTAATTTTTTGCTTCTCACAGTTATGTCATCTTTCTTTTGTCGACTTTTAAGTTACAACAAAGGGCAGATATGAGTCCTCATTCATGTTTTTTTTTTAAAATTCCTTGGAAGCTTTAAAGCTGAAATCTGCTCTCCACACTAGCAACACAGACATGACTGCTTTTCGCTTTCGCGCTTTTTCGAAACCTCACGACTGAGTTTGACGTTCCAATTTTTATCGGAAACTGCTCCTATTTTTCCTCTCAGTTACGCACTCCTTCCGTCTAATTGTGATTTAACGAAATTTACCCTAGCTGCGTTTCCTTTTGTGCTTGTTCTAACATGCTGCATATGTTGTACTGTTACTGAAATGGACCAAAGACTTTCTTCGTCAGTTGATCCCTCTTGGCCGTCGTTACCTGTTGGCTTTAGACTCGGGCGATCGTTTGGAGAAAGCCGTGAACATCACTCACACTTGCTTCTAGGGTATATAGTTTGACCTCGAGCGATGCTTTGCATATGACCTTCCTAAAGGGTTTAAGTGTAAATTAGGACATCCGTGTGCGTTTGCGTGATGATTTTAAACATAGGATGTATGTCTGTTGATTAACCTTTGAGGAAATCCACTAGAGTATGCTATTAACGACTTCCTTTTTGAGCAACGGACAACCTCACTAGAAAGATCCAATGAAGTCGTTGGACATGCTTCCGGGAAAAGTGCGGTGTCTGTGTTTATCTTTGATTTTTTTAAGTCTGTGGTGAGGAATCTCCTCTCCGCTCGTATTCCGTCAAAATAAATTGCTTTTAAGTATCTTCTTAACACGTGTTGAAGCCTTTCATAAATTCCCTTTGAGGTTTTAGTGGAAGATTACCTCTTTTATGACCTACTAAAACCTTCGGTCGTCCTAGAAAAGGTGCAATATCACATCTGTAGCGGTTAGGTATCTTTATTTTCACTCAGCTATCACCCTCACGCACGCGTAAAAACTGTTCTTCAAACTGAATTGTTTTGCCAAAAGAAAGAGACGGACATTTCGCCGCAAATACCCAGCGTATTCAGCAATGTGCGCATTCTACCTGCAGTAACTCATCAAGCGGAAATTTTGTCTCTAAATGCTCAGTGGTAAAGTGGAAACGAAAGGACGTTCGTTAGATCACTGAACTCTCATTGATATCTCCTAGAGACTTTCACCTAGATTCATTGAACTCAACGTTAGTGTAAACGTTACTAGCTTCAGCGACTCTGTTTAAAGCTTTTTGGCACAGAATATGTCAAGTCTCCCTGGGGCATTTTATTTTGAAGCGGTTTGCAGCCGCTAAACGCACATGTACGCCTCAGGAGGATCTTTCGTCAATTTGGATTAACAGTTTTCGTGGTTTTTCCCTCATGTTGCGATTTGAACTGAGGCGGTCGACGGTTACGACTTCGTACTATTTAACTTCAATAAACGACTCTCTACCTCCGTGGCATAATGATATACCCATCCTTTACCGTGCATTACCGACGCTTAAAATCCACCTGTCATCTGCCACCTCTCCGTGCAGGCGGTTCCAGGGAGAATGGGGCCAGTTCGGTGCCCCTGTTTCCCATGAGCCCGGATGAGTCCTCTGCTCTTGGCGCTCCGTCGCAGTCAGCCAGCGAAGCCAAATCCGCCTTAGCCTTTCCCATCAGTGATCCCTTTGACTTTGGTGCGTTCATGTTTGCTTCGCTGCTTTATTTAACAGGCTTTTTGCGATCCTGCGCTTTCCTCTGCCCCAGCCCCCCTCCAACATCACCCTTCCCGAAGTTCGGGCGTGGTTTCTCTCATCATTTGTTGTTTTTTTTTGTATGGTATAACCGACGGGTATATTTTAAAAAATGGATTAGATCACATCTGACAGCAAAGCACACGCAACGTTTTAACCGTCGTTTTGGATTATGTCAACCGCGTAATTCACGACATGGTGGAAACAGGGATTTTGACATGTCGCCTCTACCGCTCTCTCTCTCTCTCCTTCCTCACCCTCCTGCGCCTGGTGTCATAAAAACCGCAGGTGCGGTGTGAGCATGCACCTATGCGTGCCACTTTACCCCAATAAGGTCTGCCATGACCGTATCTGGCCCCAGTTTTGGTCCAGCGGATTTACCGCGTGACCGTTCAAAGGGTTCGATAGCAAAACATTTACACGCTTTACACTCTGCCACCGACTCTTCGTGATTATGTGAGATGCCGAATCTTTCCTTTCATACACACTCGCTCAATCGGTTGGAATGTTTTCGATATTCATAATGTAGCCTGGCCTACGCAGTTCCGAATGTGTGCAGTGAAAGGACATCAGAGAGTATTCGATACGGTGTAACCAGTCGCTAGTATTTTTATTCTTATTCATAGGCCTGTGGTCTTTTGAACGTTCCTTCGAGCTTTCTGTGCTTAAAGCCTTCATTTTTCGCGTTTTAGATTCCTTCAATGCTGCTTTCAACTCCGGCAACGCCTTCTCCGAAGCCTCCGACCCGTTTGCGCCGGTGCCCTCATCTGCCAATTCCGTACTTGCCCTTCCGTTCTCTGCGTTATTTTATCCCCTCGACAGTAACTTGCTTTGACCGTCGAAATTGTTCGCTGCACCTCTTTTCACTCGAAATGTTTCCTCACTAGACTCCGATTTTGCCTTTTTTGCATTGAAAAGGCGCCTCTAGCCAGGCATTTGCTCAGTTAGTCCTTTCGTTCAATGCTGCGAAAAATTAGACAGAAGACAAGGCCTCCAATAAGTGCGACCGCTCAACTAAGGCCACCCTACTCTTCTTAGATTGTGAAACCTAGCTCTTGCATGCTGCTAGATTCATAACTTCTGTCGCCGAAGATTCAGAAAGTCGGTACTGTATTAGACAATACGTCATGGAATGCGGTCAAAGATCGCAAAGTTTTTGAGAGGCTGCAGTTCCGGTATATCGGGACGGTTGGGTTCTCCTGATATCTTTTTTTAGTGTTCATCAAAACGGTACTTAGGCGGATTTATTTAATGCTGTTTTCTGTTTAGAGTAATTTAAGACTTCCGTTTCATCAGTTTTATCTATTAGCAGCGGACAGTTCTTGAAGTGCTTATTCGACTGTCGCTGGTTGAGCCTGCTTCGTCTTTATTTTCATCACTTGCTTTTTTTCAGGTTCGCGACCCATTTCTCGCCGGGGCCATAGGAGGTCAGTTTCTGCTCTTCATACGACCGTGTTTTAAGTATTATCTTTTTGAAAGTCAATTGGCAAGCATGTTTTCGGTAATTCCTCATCAGGCCACCACAGTAACATGGAGCTATGAACAGGGTTTGTATGTGTCTCGAGAGTAGGAAGGCGGTTAGTAACACTCCTCGTTCCCACGCCGCCTGCATGTCGGAGTCAGCGTGTTGAGGACGTTGTAGCTGGCGGAGGGGGAGTTTTGAGTGCGTGGTATATGTGCTAGACCAACACGGGTGGGTTAGATCCGGCCACGGCATACGTTATTTGAGATGCACTCCCATAGCAAATACCGCAAGTGGAGGTGCAGGTTCACGCCGCGCCAGTCACCTGCGCATGATCCCGCATCTGGAAATTCTTGGGCTGATCCTGGGATTCAGCAAAAATGGGTGAGGGAAGAGAGAGTGCGGTAGATTTAACACAAGCCTACTATTACTTAAAACCAATTAACGCACAAGTCCCCTTCCTTGCGCCCACCATGCAGTGGAGCACACGTAGGACCTTGTAAAATTCAACGACCGTATGTCAAGCATGCGGACTGCGTGTGACTGTTATTAGGAGAGTTGGACGACCCCTAGAGCACGCTTGGTACAGGTTTGGTTCCTGCCGTGGACGAGTGCAGCTCTGACCTTGCCAACTCTTCCTGGGCGGTAAAGGGAACGGTGGCAAAACAGGAAGCGCCAACTGCCTCATTTTGCTGCTAAGTGTTGCAGGTAGTGGTCGATCATGACGCTCATCTGCCTTTTTGGGGCTTGACTGTGTTGACGCATCGGCCATTACTTGACAGAAGATCATTCTGTACACGCGGTTTCTTGCCGAAGGTCTAGGTTCAGCGTTCTTCCAAGTTCGTGTCTTGTTGTTGGATCAGCAAACAACAGGCGCAGGCTATCCACGTGATTCGCATTTGCCGCCAGGAACCTGCATATCCTCTTCCTTTGCTCATTTAACTGGTAAAAAGTCCAAGGGGTCGTTGGCATTCAACTCATTTCCTTTGTACTCATATCTTCTGCCCCACAAGTAGCAAGTATAAGAAACAGGTTCGACTCACACAGACAGACAATGCCTGTCGCTGGGCCGAGTCCAACCGCTGACCCCCCAGCATTCTCGCCACGTGTTTTCTCAAGTTTGTGATGCGCCTCTCAAGCTGTGCATATTGCCAGCAGTCTCCGACAATTGTTTCCATTGAGAGACTAGGAACCTCTTATTTGAATTACTGCATGCAACAAGTTTCATATCTGTTTATTTTTTTCCTGCCAACACTTAACCCAAGTGTGATTAAACTCACGGCTTCCGGTGGGAACCTCGTAGCTTAGTTGGCTAGAGCTAAAGCCTCCCCTTTGCTGGCGTGGGTTCGAATCCCACCGAGTTTTTCACACGTGGGTCAAATGAATTATTCAAATCTGCCAAAATCCCCTACTAATTAACAATGGCTGGTAGCCATCTGCTAGATTATCGATTTATTGTTTAAGAAATAATGCATGGGCAGTCAGCTTGCTGTGTCAGAATTGGTGGTCTCCATATGTTGCAGTAGGCTGAGTGGGTAACTTGACTCATGTGTGATTAAACTCACGGCTCCCGGTGGAGGGGCTTCGTTGACTAAAGTAGTGGCTGTACTAAAGCCTTCCCCTTGCTAGCTTGGCTGCGAATCCCTGCGAGGTTGCAGTTTTTAACAAGTGGGTCAAATGAATACTTGTATTGTTGGCCGCGTCTTGCTGGTCCGTTCTTGTTCATTATAAGATACTTCCCACCCCGATCTCCGGGTCGTGCTCTATACTTCTTTACTAACTCGTTTTCTCCTGTCCTCTCACGTAGATGGCAACAATGATCTCTTCGATAACAAGGCGCCACAACCCACGTTTGACTCCTCCAAGTTTGACGCGGTTAGTTGTTGACTGTTAACTAACTTCATCTAGTGGTTGCTCCTTGTCGTCTTGTGTGTGCGAGTAATCCGCCCTCACCTTCTCCTTTTTCCTAGGTATTTGGTTCCGCTCCCTCGGCGCAGAGCACTAGTTACGCGTTTCCAACTGGCAGCCACGCAGAAACCTATCAGAAAAAGATTCCACCTCCGAGACCCTCTACCCAACCGTCGTTGGGTCGCAAGGTGAGTTTATTGCTTCCCTGCGCACTCAACCAATCGGAGGTTTTATTCGCTCTTTTCCTCCACCGCCCTTTGTCTGCGTACCATTGGTTGACTGGTTGGATGAACTTCCTACATTACTTTGTCTCCATAATCTTCTGTCTTTCCTCTACCAGAAGTCCACCGGTGATGCCTTCGCCTCTGGGGGAAGTGGCACATCTGGCAAGTCCTCTCAGCCCCATACTATTGATTCTCCCGGCAAACTGAGCAAATTGCGTGGAGTGTTGTCTTCTAAGCGTTCCGAGTCCTCTGGCGCCTCTGCGACTGCCAAGAGCAGCAGCAGTAGCAAACACAACTCGTCCTTCAGCACTCTGCCTCGCTCCGGACGGCGCGGCCACTCCGGTCAACGCTCAACCTCCATCTCCATAACTCCGACGACATCATCCTCCCTCATGCCCAGTGGTTTGACGGAAGAGGAGCAACTGCTTTGGGCCAAAGTAGACAGCCAACTCTGCGCCAAACGTGAGGAGACCCTGAGACAACAGGAAGAAGCTGAATTGCAACGCGCTCTCCAACTTTCTCTCCTTGAATCCACCAGAGGCCACTGATTCGGTTTGCTGGGAACATTGTTTACCCCGAGTAATCATTTTTAATTTTATTTGAGCGCCTACATTCTCTCCCCTTCCCCTCTCGCCAAAGTATCCGCTCGTGGTTACGTGTCTTCCTTGTTCTTTGGCGACTCTCTGTGTTACTTTCTTCCCCTTGTTTCTTCTGCCCTGATGTGATTTCAGCGTGCCACTGTGTGGGCTTGCACACGCATTTTTATGACCTCTCAAGGTCGTTTTTTTCACCCACTCTACGCAGGCTACTTTTCATCACAAGTTAGACTAAACTGCATTTTTTCCCAAATTAAATTGCGCTTATGCGACACTACTTGCCTGCTATCCGCGGGTTAACTTGGCTTTGATTTCCCTCTGGGAACAGTGTTAATTTTGTGTTAGTGGATCCAGTTGTTTTCTAAAAGGCCCGCTGTTCGAACCTGGCATAGTTACGATACGTACGATAACAGGCTTGGCAGTGCGCGTCAAGGTGAAAACATATTGACTACTTCGTACGGCCGATATGGGATGGGGTAACATTGCGCGTTATCAACACGGGCCGTCGGCGCGGGTTTAACCTCAAACTAATTTTCGCTTTCCAGGCCTATTTACGAGGTCTAGAAATTATTCCGGCACTTAGCTGCATCAACCAGCAAGGTGAGCATGGCTCAACCTTGTATCGAGGCCAACTAACATGTCAATGGCAGCCGTGTTATGCCGTTGGACTTTGCTCCGCTGACAGCCGGGACGCGCACGTATCCAAGCTTGACACTCGGGGTCAGATGAGTTGTGCGGATAGGGAAAGACTGTGACGAAGGGGTGGCGACACAAAAGGACGAAGTCAGTGGATGTGACGCACAGAATGGTACGGTCACTAAAAGCCAGAGGTAGGTCCCGGAATTGGAGTCCGGAACCATCCTTGTTATAGGGAGAACCGACATCGCGTTCAGTGGCCAGCCCAACGAGGCCGACCCTGACAGTGAGTTTAAGAGGAGGAATGGGACGTCTGGACGGCGCTTCGGTCATCGCATTCCGTTAACCGTCAATATGGCGAATGTGGGATGTGAACGGGAACATAAAGTTCAGTTGGACTTGTCTAAGTTTAATGTGAGAGCAAAAGAAAGGCGCTTGTGATTTGTACACACACTTAAGTCCCTGCTCTCAAGAAAATGCAGGGAAGGTTTCACAGTGCGTTAGACCGCAACAGGCCCCCGTTCAAAGGTTCAATAGCGTGATTCGGCAGGTGATCACTTACTGGAGACGAAAGCTAGAGGTCAGGTCTGACCTAAGAGTTGCAGTTGAAGAACTGCCCCAACTGCGACGGTTCGACCGTCATATCTGACGAGTTCCAATATTTTTACTACAAGCTGGCGCAGAGACAGTTACTTACGTGCAAATTAGATTATAGGAGCCTGACTTTCAGTGCACCAGTCGGCCACTCCAGACAAACAAACGATGGGTTTAACGCGTGGTCCGAGTTATTCCGTTCGTTGTAAACCTCTAAAGTCAGGGATTTTAGCGCACCGTGGTAGCTATAAGTGCGTCAGATTGCTTAGTAGGAAAATTGGATTGAGCCGTAGACCATAATGTCTTCCTATTCCGAGGACCCAGCCAGTTGGTTGACTGGTGCGGAGATTGGGCACAGCTGGTGACATACCTGATGACCTCGTCTGTGCGGACAATATACACGACCTGGCCCTCCAAATACAAATACCTGGCTTTTACTTTAAAGGGGGTGAGTGACTCGGATCTCACGTGTGTGCGAGTGTCAGAGCTCACGTTCTGAAGGAGCCTGACTCTCAGCCCACTATTCGGCCACTCCAGACACATATATTGGGTTGACTGTGAAGTCTGAGCTAAATCGTCAGTTGAATACCTTAAAAGCCACGGGCTTCAGCGCACCGTTATAGTTTCAGGCTCGGTTAATGCGTGTAGCAGTCAGAACCACAGACAGAAATAACCTAGGAACACACTGTCGAAATACGTGAGAGGTACCCAATGCCTGCTTGCGTTATGTATTTTTGGGCGTGGTCGTGTATGATGTAGGTCCTGATGAGGAGTAACGCATTGGTCGAAGATTTTCTACAGCAAGTTTTCATTGTGCGTATGTGGCCTAGAGGTTCATGCGGTGAGAATATGCGCTAGGACCGTGCGAACAGTTGAGTCGGACGCGGTGGATGTAAGTTGGTGATTCTGGCCCTGGTTCACCAGGCCGATGCGTGATATGCATACGCGGTGTCAATGAGAGCAGGATCACTCGCGGGTTGAAGATTCGGTTGACGTTATGAGGCTAGTAATGCTGGTCATACAGGTGGATGTAAAATCGTTAGTGCTGGAGATTGAAGAGTTTCTGGGTACGCATGATGTGTTTGGAGTGTCAGTATTGCCGGGGTCTCCACTCTCATGAATGTGCATGTGACAGTATAGGCCCCAGTAATGTAAATAAATGTGCGTTTACAGTTCGGGCGGTGGGGACCCCGCACTCCTCTCCATGTGGCATGGTCTGTCCCGACGCGGGCGTTGAAGTCGCCAAGGACAATCAACTTGTGCGCCGTCGGTACAGTCGCCAGGAGGGCGTGCAGATCCTCGTAGAATTTGTTCTTCGCCTCGTCGGAGCTCATCATTGGGTGGGGGGCGTAGACGCCGATGCTGGTGGTGAACATGTCTCCCGAAAAGGCAGGTGGAGGTTCATCAGGCGATCATTGATGCCCTGCGGCAGACAGGGCAGACGTCCCACGATGTCGTTTCGGATTGCAAAGGCGACACAAGCAACGCGTCGCTCAGTCTTTGGGTGACCGCTCCAGAAGGTGTAGCCGGCACCCACCGTCTCCAGATTACCTTGTTCAGAGAATAGGGTCTCGCTGAGAGCAGCAATGTCCACCTTGTGGTGGGCCGTTTCCTGAGCGCCTAGTGCATCCATCGTTCCGGTCGGTTACTCCTCTGACTTTCTAAAAGGGATCGAACATTCCAGGCTGCTAGTGCGAGCTGGTTAACCCTAGCAGCCCGGAGGGTATGGCGCGGAAAATGGGAAAGGGGGGTTTTATTGTTCGAGTTTTACGAGTTTTGACATCCCGTATGGCCGCCGAACTCCACTATCGGTCATGGTTATGTTTTAATGAGAGAGCGAACCGAGTTAGCCTGGGCTGCCTACGGGGTTGCTGTCGTCTCCACCGTAGGACGTTTTGAGGGGGAGGTGGGAAGTTCGGGAGTCAGACATAACGGATGTGGAGGCACACACAACACCGGAGACCCTATCTGGTTTAGTCCCCCGGTCGTGACGGTTGCGCGAGGTATGGCCGACGGGAAGAACCGAGCTTTGAGGAGCTACACGTGAAAGTTGGGTACCAGCAAGAGGTGGCCACAGGAGCATTCACCACCTGCACGAGACAAATGAAGCGACCAAATGCAACCTGCCTGGTGCTACCCCTGACTAATACCCCTACACGCATCACACAAGTTGGGCTCTATTAGCTCATTCAACCCTCATCTGCCGGCGTAGTATTAGTTTGTTTCGACAATTGGTCAACTCGTTTCTGTCCCGGACGAGAAACACCCAACGTAAGATGTGGCAACCCATGCCGCGCAGGTGGGCAATCCGGTTGAAATAGTGGGCCAAGGCGAGGATCACACATCTAGGCAGATAAAAGAAACCTGGATGGATACCAACTGCTCAGTCAACTGCCATATTAATTTGCCTACCCCCTATGTGGTTTTACGAACCCTCTTGACAGAAGACCGTTAGGGCGTAGAAAAATCGGGGCCGCCAATTATCTCCGCGACTAAGGATGACGGGGTGGAACAAGCCGTGATGAAATGCCGGCTATTTCAAACACAGCCTGTCAAAGGGGGCGGCGATGGCGACACAGGTTACGGTGAGATGCTGGTTCTTTGCAACCAGACAGGCGGTCCAACAGGCACAAGGCAAAGCGGCATATAATGAGAGTGGTGAGCACGACTCTCCAGGCTCTGAAGATGGATAGACAAAACAACTTCCCGAAACGTCAGACACCTAATAAACGTCTCCCGGTGAACGCCTATTCTTCTTTTGACATACCACCTAGGAATCGCATTTTCGCCCCCTATTAAGGTGGTGACACCGTAACTTCCTCTGACATGAGATTACACCAGCTGACCACTCGACCTACTCATTCTTTCGTATGCAGCCTAAACGAACACTAGTTTTGCTGTGATCTGCAGGTTGTTTGTTTCTCCATGGAATGCTTGCTCCGCATTGTCATAAAAAAGGCTGAAATTACTTTAGTTGTCAGCTGCATTGAATGAACCGAGCAATCTCACTTTCCATAGAAAATTACTGCGAGCATTCCTCACCGTCTATTACCACTTAATGCTCATGTCCTTGATAGAGTTCTTTAACTATTTAAAGCAACCGATCCGATTGTTACGACGCGAGACCTCTCAGGAATTTTTCCAGTCCGCGCCTTCCTCAGCAGAGTAGAAACTGATAAAGTTAAGGGAAAGAGAGGTTGGTCGTGGGCTTGATCAGCATATTCATTTCAACCTTCAGATCCGAGGAGGATTTCTCGAGCAACACGTATCAGGACCTCTGATAACAACTATAAACCAGCGCACTCATCTGCCTTCCAGATAGCATATGTGGCCTTCACTGTGAGATTGAACGACTGTAAGTCCAGTTGAAACCACTTGCCATTGACAAATCGCGAGACCCTGCAAAAGCTACCCACTCGCTACGGTTCCCTCCACTGTCACTCATGATTGACTTAGGTGTGGATATGAAAACGCAGAGGAATCAACTTACAGTAGATTGCCTAACTCATGAAACGTCTATATCAGAATTTGAGGTAGTAGCAGGGCAGGCATTTTAAGGTGTTAATTCTGTTTGTTGTATTAAATTTATGAAGAAAAAGCTGCTTAATAACAAAGAGATCACTTCAGATCAGTTTATTCAAGGGAAAACGGGGCAAAATTAGACGTTACTTGACATCCCGGAATTTGCGTACGCTATTACAAGCTACAGATAAAAACGTTTGTTTTTATGCGCATTACTATGCTCGAACATTAATATAAGCCGGAAAAATTTGGAATATAGCCCTTCGGAGAACGGTAAATTTGGTTTTGTTTTCACAAAAAATCAGGTGAATGCAAGTTTGAGAGCTTACATTGTTTACGGCAAAAAGATGACAAATTTAGTTTAAAAAATCAAGTTTTGCAAGGTTATGGCGTTTTGTACCAAAAAACCCTGTAATAAACTTTTGTGAATGTATTTTGTTTTACCACACCGATTGTTAGGAGCTTAAACGCGCATATATACCGGACGCGATGATACACCGCGACTTTTCGCAGTCACGACGTACGCGAAGCCTGAAAAGACCATTTCGGTCTGCAGTTGACTATAAATGAATAAGGAAATTTAAAACGGAAGGGGCAGAAAATTCACATTTCATCGCAAATTCTAAGTATATATTCGGCCACTCTATTGTGTGTTTGAAAGCTTAGAACTAGACTGAGAAGTAAGCAAATATATTGAAAAACGCTTCAATAGAAAGAGAAGAGAGAGTTCTTTAATTTTAAACATAAATTGTATCGCTACTTTTCAGTGAAGTCGAAAATTTGGTCAAAAGGTCCCAGGTTTTTCTTCACTTCCCTTTGAAAAACGTTAATTACGCAGGAATTCGACAGCGAAACGTCTTATTAAAGCACTTTTTAAAAAGGTAACTTATTGTTGGAAATATGTTAACTAATATTAGGCATATATTTTCCCGGCTTTTGTTGTGGACGTGGATTTTTCATGGCAGCGAGTTTTCCTGTTTGTGTGAGTCTACAAATATGACCCAGACGGCCGTCTGCATTAGAAAGAATGCCAAAAAAGTTACTGCTTCGGTAAATGCTTTAAAAAAATATGTTATTTTGAGGGTTTTACCAAACACATCGAACGGAATGTACATTTATGGGCAGTCGACTGAAGACACTGAAGATCGTAAAGAATTCGCCTCATTTTCAAAGACTATCTGCAACTCATCGTAATAGAAAACTCGAAACATTTATAGAGAAATTTAACAATAGAATAGTCCTCTTTATATACACCAAATGGTATGTTAACGATTGCACCTGACGATTCAATTTAAATTTATTAGTCATTGACCGACCTGTGAACATGAAAGCTTATGAAATATTATATTCATATGACGTCCCTATCGGCGCAATGAAGCGAAAATCTGCTTGCCTTGGTCAAAAGAATATAAGACAATGTACAAACGGAAGTAAAACGACGAATTCTTGTGAAACGGTGTTGGAATATGCACTTTCATGTTAGGCTGCTTGATGACGGCCATAATTTACGTTGCGTTTAATCGAGAGGAATATGTATGTACAAAACTATGAAAAAGACTATTTTCAAAAGTAATTCGGCTTTTTCTGCTTCATTCACTCGTTTAATTGCATGGTCAGGCTTCCTATACCTTCAAAACTTCAGTTTACTCAACTAGGTCAATTTTTCACACTTTCGTAATCTGTACCTATTCTAAAAAAATAAACATTTCTAGACAATGTTATATTAATTTGTGAACCACAAAAAGCAATATATTTCATAACGATCGGTTCTTTATTGACGTAAAATTTTGGTGGACGCAGTGTGCGCTGATTTTGCGAAACGGGCCATAACTAATGAAATTCATCAGATTTCATGAGTTAGGACACCTACTGTATGTTTCACCTTTTAAAGGGAACTGGGCCGCGAACCTTCGGTTTTGTTCCAAAAATGTGTGTCACTCACGCAATTCCACGACTTAGATAAAAGCGAAATCGACGGAAACGTGAACGAAATAAAGAGTGTAAATGCGAGATTTTATTCTTACAAAAAAGGATTGTGGGGATCGAGTAGTAAAAAATAATAAATAATGGATAAGAAAGACTTGTTTTTCAAGAACCCGCTAATGCAGATCCTTCCACACAAAGAAACTCAAGTGCTCAACCAGCTTCTTGAGAATCGGCAGAAGATACGACCGCTGGTTCGCCATATCCTGCATCTTTTGACCTGAGGCCGATACGGGCAAGATACCAGAACGAGAATTAATCATGCCAGCGGTATTCGCTGACCGGAAGATGGCCTTCATTGAGAAGTTCTAAAAGTTCAAACAAATCGAGTGTAGAATGCCAGGAAGCCTAAACAGGGCAGAAACGACTGTATCTTCTGTCTGAATTTCGAGACTGTTTGATTTAGTATATCCACTACGGAAAAGTTGAAAGCGACAGCCAATCTGATTGTCGATCATTCTTCTCTGTGAATGCTATGATCGACTCCGCAGCCCAGATGCGCACCAGCGCATTAATAGGGTGTACATGTGCCTGTCGAAATAGACTGAATATGCCGACTGAGAGGCGGACATTAACAGCCAGTGGTTAGCGTGGATGGTTAACTGCATCAGCTCGTTGCGTAAACACCAGCAAAGATGATAACCCCTTAGAAGCGCAGGTCTATAGTAAGAGCGCGACGGTAGTTACCTTTAAGTACCGTAATTGTATACATTAATTGAGAAATAGTTACAGAAGTTCGTAGCCGAGGCGCTCACGCCTGGCTAGACAGATCCAAATGCTATCAATAGCACACTGAGAGAGCGGTAATATTTTGACCACATGGATCAATAACAGCGCAAAATTATGGGGAATGCGCTTGGAAGGCTGAAACAGTCTAAGTGCATGGATCAAATAATTGCGTCAGTGTTTGGTGGGCGCATCTGTTGAGGAGGAGAGGAAGGAGGAGGAGGAAAAGTATGCGACGGCACGGGTCGATATATGTATGGGCCTTTGATAGGTCCCCGACCCAATCGATATCAGCATTTGCGCTTCTCAAGTTTTCGATGGCGTTCGCGGTTATCGTCTGTTTCCTCAAAACCAAACTCCAGTTGAAATGGTTACAACAGAGACGGTGAGCCGAAAACAAAAAAGATCAAGACATTGTTTCCAGCGGTATGTGTAAATTTTGTTCTGAGAGCAGAGGTCGGCTACAGATCTGAATGGCCAACATGTGTGTCACAAGAAAATGTTCGTTGATAGTTAAGTTAGAAGTCACAAAACGTGCAGACTACCTCTGTAATTCTAGTAGGTTTATTTGCAGAAAAACAATTTATCTGAAACAAAAGACGGGTGGACTAACGCTCAATTTCAGACAGGGTGCATATTTCTCTGAACTGATAACCATCACAAATAATGAGATACAAGCAAATTATATACATTCAAGCAAATCTGAAATAAATGTTTGATCAGGACCTTTTGTCTGAATTACGAACTACAAAGGCAGTACTAACGTAGAAGACTTTCAAAGAAAAACCAGAATAAGAAGGCAAAAGACTGAGCTTGTCGCTACTGCAAATAAACTTTACTGAATTCGGTGCATATTTCTGAATTTTTGCCAATCACTTTCAGACACAGGAACGACAGGCCAACATAGATTTCCAGTCACTCACACTGCATTTGTGTCGGCCCGGAGCATCGCAGTCGAGTGAGGTGCCCTCGACTGGCGTGGGAAGATACCGGTGGCTCAGGGCCCTGAGAGTAGCCTCGGTGGAGGGGGACATGGAAGCTCCACGGATGCTGGCACCAAGTGATGGTGACGGCTGCGATGGCGGTTGCTGAGGCTGTGGCACCCTTTCGATGTCGCGTACTTCCGTCCACCGCAGCAACACCAGGCCCTCGGGAATGGAGGGGGCAATGAGGCCGAGGTGCATTCGCCAGCACGTGCCAGCAAGTGCCGCCGGTGCCATTTCCGGCTCCTCGTAGAGAAAAGCGACAAGTTTTTCGGATCCGCCACCAACACCACTGACGCCACCGCCACCGTTGTTGCTGGTGCTTGCCTGCCAGAGAGCGTTGATGGAGGTGACCATATCAGTCAGGTGCTCGCAGCCGACTTCTAAGAGTTCTGTGAGACGTTGGTCCATCCGCAGTAGGTCTGAGTGTTGCGGCGCAGACCCGATAAGATCCTGAAAAGACAGAAGATGGGGGTTTTCGGCATTAGTTGCACACGTTCATGCAGCAGCAGCCGAACTATTACCGTTCTCAACAGGCGTGATCAGACTATGGCAGGTGTCATAAAATTAGATATGATCAAGGTAAGTTAATTTCTGTGACAGTGGGCGCATTGTTCTGAAAGTTTATATACGTACAGAGGCAAATTCTTAGAGAAAACTGGAAAAAGGTAAGAAATGAATAGCTTCCATAGTCTAAAATAACATGACCGACAAAGATAAGCGAGACTATAATGGCCATTTATTGCTTAGTAACCATCATCAGCCAGCCATACCCAACCCCACGTGTTTTGGCACCCGAGGCTCGAACTTGCGACCTGGTTAGAAGCCCAACGCTCTAATCCACTGCGCCACGAACTCGTAGCCTTGCTGGTTTTCATCTGGAATATTAACTATGGTAACTAAGCACTCATCGATTGATTACGCGACTCAGTCGTCCCGTTGTGCCTTGGGGTGGTCATGTTATTCTGCCTATATCCCTAGCCGCTGTGCGGCTGCTGGCGGAGCTCGAGAGTGAGCCCCAAGGCACAAAGGGACGAGTGAGTCCTGTAACCGATCGGTGAACGCCTACTTCGAGGTGTCTGAAGCGGCCTTTCAACTGATAGATAAACACACATCGCCCGTTCCATAGATTTGGCGGCAAGGAAAAAGACGCTCACACGATGCACATATTCAAAAAACATCATCAATCTTCAGCTCTACGAGAATTACAGAGGCATTTTTTGACCAACATTACTGCGGGAAAAATCTTCACGCGCATCCTCCTCAATCAGCCCATAGGGATTTCGACAGATTTGCAGCAACGTCGATATGGCCTTCACCACTCGCCGCTAGCTGCAACAAAACACCAGGAAATGCCTATTAACTTCCTTCAATGACCGGAGGGAGGACTTTGGTACAGTTACTCGCGACAGATTGTGAACGATCAGACTGAAATACGGATAACAGGAGTACGTTACGCACGGAATGATGGCTCACATCACAGATGCTTAGGCTGCCTCCGAAGCGCTCCTAGAGACCTATGGAGTGAAGCAGGATCGTTAACTTTCCCCCACCCTCTCGTCAGCCTCATATGCTGATGGACGCCTGCCGTGGGGAGCGACCAGGAAGTAACATGGCCTATCGGCTTGACGGTCAACTGCTCAATGCACAGTGCATAGAAGCGCGCTCAAAAGTATCCTAAACCAGCATCAACGACCTATTGTTAGTAGGTGAATGTGCATGCAATATCACGACGGAAGCGGCCATGCAAAGGAGCATAGATCTCGTCGCGTATGGCTTCTTCGACTTTGGGCTGACCATCAGCACGGAGAACATGGCGATCATGTTTAAACCGGCGCTATACACGGATTAGAATACCACATATAACTTTGCATGGGATTCAACTCGCCATTGTGGACAATTTTGAATACCTAAGCATGCATGCAGCACCAAAATCGACGACTAAATGGCCCAACAGACCTCCAAAGCTAGCCGCGCTTTGACCGGCAACCGACATCAGTCTGGACTCAACTAGGACTTCACCTGAACACAAAACTAAAGACGTACAAGGCTGTCGTCTTGACGACACTACCCTACGTGGCGGATAAATGGTCAGTCTATGTCAACTAACCCACTAAGTTGAACTACTTCCGTCTTAAATGTATCCAAGGAATGCTAAATTCAAGGTGAAAAAACAAGATCCCACACACAGAAGTCCTGGAACCGACTGGAATCCTGAGCATTCACCCCATGCTGGGGCAAGTGTAACAGCGCTGGAGCAGCCATCTCGCAGGAGTAGATGACAGAGGTCTACAATAGCGAGTCAACTATGGTGAATTCGTTTTGGGTGCTCGCCGACAGGAGGGCAAAACAACACAACAGACCATCTCGGATGATCTACAGCAGGATAGACTGGTCTGGAGAAAAGAGCAGGAGACAGGAGCAGCATACTACGAAGCAAACCGAATCATCGCTGTGGAAGCCAAACGGGTGGTTTGCAAGTCTTAAAGACCTTTAACCACCAATGACGCTTCCTAACCTTTTCCATAGTGCTCCAGTTATCAACGGACATTCCGACATCGGATGGAACTCGTCAGACATTTTTGCACCTACTGCAAAAAAACGGAATCACATATCTACCTCCTGCCTCATCAACCATACCCAAGGTCTCATGTAAGGTGAACGTGTGTTCTTCAACTCCTTCTCCATATGGCCTATATGGCAGTAATGCATGATATCTAAGTAGATCAACTCCTTTGTGTTGAAACCTGGTAGGTTGGGTATGGTACGCATAGAAAAACTGCTTGAATCTGTCAGCCACTGCACTCTATCTCCAAATCAGCTGGTAGGCCGGCTCGGACAATCGACTTATGTCGAGGAGAGGTAAAAGTGTGTGGTTGACTCTGTGGATTCCATTCCCACGATACTTCCGCACGTTAAAAGTTAACGGTGTAAACTGGCAATTCAACTCAGACCGCGCAGTCAGCTCACTGTATATGTGTGCCAAGTGGCCGACTGGTAGACTGAGAGTTAGAAACAATGCCCCCTGATAATGTGATGTCTCATGAAAGCTATATCTATGCTGCCTATGCCTCTTGTGAGAAAACTCGGTGAGTTGTGCGGAGGACTAGGTCACGTGTGACATGCGCAAACGGACAATCTATGCCTGTCGGTTGCTGGTCCCAATCCCCGCACCAGGTGATTGAGCGGCTCGAGAATTGAACATATGCTTGGGAGAGTTAAATGCGAGTGAGGTCGACATAATTCCTCACCATAAACAATGATGGCATAACTCGTTACTCCTCTGAGGGAAGAGGTTCGGGTTGCAGTGGCTCCTTCTTAACGTGGCCTCTATGGCACTCTTACTCAGTTGAGATCTCAAATGCACCATATTTCTTGTTATTTGAAAGCCTGATCCGTTGTGTATGGACCAGGCATGTGTTGCACGCGTAGACGAGCTGTTTAGCTTTTTCATTCACTGCGCCCCAATCCGCCTCCGGTCTCCTTGGCTTAGTTTTGACACCAGGTCCAGGTGAATAAGGGAGGTTAGAATTTGGTAGATTCTGCCTGAGTCTACTGACACTATAACTCACAAAAATGCACCGGCTCTGACCCCACCTGGCTGTGGGACACACGCTAGGCGTCGTCCCTAATGACGGAACATGCATTATAATTTGGATAATTATAAAGCCAGTGTAAGTTAAAATATAATTCATGTTAAAAATAGAACCTAATATGCAGTAATCCTTTAAGTGTTTCGTCAACGCCCTTTTTTTCTAACGTCTGACAGTGTGAGGCCTTGGAATCGCAAACATCAAGAAACACTTCTGTTGACAATTGAGTGGATTCCCACTCTCAATTTAGTGAATGTTGCTGGTTTCTTTAGCGTAGATATTAACTTTCAAGCATTCCTCTGAAAATTCACAAGGTGTGAAATCGAGTGAAAAGGGTGGTATTCTGTAAAACCCCTTCGTTCAGTCTACTTGTCATTTGTGCGTGCCCCATCTTGCTGAAAAAAAACCTCTCATGTTCAAATCCAAGTTCGATTGCGATTACTTGTGCCGGTGTGTTGTCTATCAAGAAAGGCACATCCATTAGGCGATCGGTTGGTAAAGTATCAGTATCACTATAGTTGAGGGAGATGTAGGTGAGTTACCTTTGAATTCCCTATTTGTGCATGTGTGTTGTGGTATCAAAAAATAGCATTTGGGTTTATTGGCGATGTCAACTGTTATGAGTGTCCGTGTATTTATTTCAGAGCACGCTGCGAAATGCGAGCTTTTGCCTAGTCAGGCTTTACCGAAAGTCCTAAATAGAACATTTACCAAGGTCCGTACAGGCATTATATGGTGACCCCCCTTTTTCCGGCTCACCTTGAACTCCTCCAAAGTCAGACCACGATGAACATTTGTCTGAAGCGGCTTGACGTTTGACTGGGAAGCCACAATGTCCTCTCCTTGCTCCAGGTCGCGCGTCTCGAAGCAGCACTGCAGGGGGAAGTACTTCGGATCGAAGAGACGGTACCAGAGAAAATTCTTATGGCAATTCAGTATGGCCAAATTGACAATCTCGGGGATAGCCTTGCGCCAGGCATTGGAGATCCTCGTGAAGGCCCTGCTGAGGTTAATTTGGTGTGAGGGCCAAACACCAAGGTACGAGATCTTCCAGCGCAAACCGGGGTCGGCCAAGGTAGGCTGCTTTCGTCTAACATCTTGCATATTGAGGCTATAGCGTTGGAGTTGATTCTCGATTTCGGAAGTTTCCTGTTTCGTGCGAATCATCAAAGAGGAGTGTCGAATGCGCGGTAGCATGAAGTTGGAGAACTTGTTGTCAGTGTCATTCACAATGGATGTGGTGGATTCCTGACTACCGGAGCGCTGGAGAGCTGGGAGCTGACTCAGATCAGAGTGAAAACTGAAGGAGGGTCGAATAGCTGGCCAATGAACAGGAGCAGTATGCTGAAAGAAGGAGGCGGAGTTTTGTATATCAACGCTTGTTTTAAAATACCAAGGAAGAATCCGGACTAATCTCTAACAAGATAGGAAACTAAATTTTGGGAAAATACGAAGAGGCGATATTCAATATTATTAAAAGGTTCAAAGTCAACTTCGGCATAAGAAGAGGGAGACTTGGTAGACTGTGGTTAGACTGCGTATACGCTATGTAAATGGCTGAGTCGAGGAATGCAATATTGCAAAAAGGTATTGCACAGATGTCAGTAGGTCGCAGGAAAATCCAAAAAAATCCATCTGCCAAATGCGTTCGCCTGACATTTCGGATTCACGAATGCATTCGAAAGGTCCCGTTCCAGGTGTTTGCACGAGTAAAGGAATAGGCTTTTCTATAACTCATTGTCAATTCACACTCGAACCCATTATCAAAGACAGAAAAATATAAAATTGCAATTCCAACGATAAGGTCAGCCACAATACAGTTGATTTCCTATCTCATGAAATGTCGACCAAAATTCTGGATTTCGGTCGATTTTTTTATGAGATAGGCAGTATACTGTAACTCGCCTTTTTCACTTTTATTTATCATCCGCGGGTTGTGTCAAGCACAAGGAGGTGCACCTCTGGAATGTCGGTCTCATGGCGCACAGCTTACACTCGAAATAACCCCATTTCCTAGTTAAAAACGGATGATGATGGTTAAGTTTGCAAATACAGGGTGACTTGTACTGACGTTCCGCATTATCCGAAGCCTGTACGCCTTGTGTGTACTTCTTTGAGGTGTGCACTACAATTAACCTGCGCGGACACCCCTTTAAACTGTGCGTTGGTGTGTTTCGTGTAAACATTCGGTAGTCCTTCTTCTCGCGCAGGGTCATAGAGGCGTGAAACCTTCTGCCGGAGGATATTGTCATGTCAAAGAAGTTTGAAGTATTCAAGACGAACCTTTACCACCACATGATAAAACCAAATGCTATAGCTTCACGTTCCCTTCGTGTACCGTTCTGACATAATTATCATGTTAATAGGACCCCACCAGTACCACGTATAGTTACGATGACAAAATCCTAATTTCAATAAGCTTTCATGTACACCATCATGGTTCCTTTTTCGCATTTTATTTGTCAAATTTTATTTGTAATCTTAGCAGGCGCGGCATCCAAAGGCTTAACCTTACTTCTTGTCTCTAGTGCAACGGAACTAATCTGGACATGTTGTTACTAGACGAAACTTTGCCATCTAGGCTACCTTAGGCCTGATGAATGCTCACCGATAGCTAAAGGAACTCACTCGTCCTGTAATTTCTTGAGGCTCACTCTCGAGCCCCGTCAGCAGCCACGCAGCTGCTATTAGTAAAATAGGCAGATGAGTATTGCCAGCAAAGATAAGGGAGACTGGAATGGTCATATCTTGCCTATTAGCCGTCGTCAGTCAGTCATACCCAACCCCGTGTGGTGCCCCACCCAGGGATCGAACCTGCGACCTGATGATCAGGAGTTTAACCCTCTAACCATTCATCTGCTTATTCTACTACAAGTCGCTGTGCAGCTGCTGGTGGAGCTCAAGAGTGATGTATGACTGGCTGACGACGGCTAACAAGCCAGAAATAGCCATTCCAGTCTCCCTCATCTTTGGCGCCAATATTCATCTGCCCCTTAAAGTCTAACATATACCCTCCCCCTGTTCTAAGAAATATTTGTTTGTGGAATGGCGTATGGCTTGGGAGAAGGATAGTCCACTGCGGTTTCTGGAGTCTACAAAGGACGTCACCATCCAGTCCTCCATCCCAGTGTCAAGGGTTCAGAGCAGGTCCAACAACTGCGAGTTACGCTTATTATAGTAGGTAATCTAGTTTAAAATCATTGGAAAAGTCAATAGGGAACATACTTTTGAAGGCAGGCCTTCCGGCAGCGAACTGAGTCTTGTTCGAGGATACCGCTTCTGTTGATCGGTAAGCAGTATAAAGATTGACAAGTTCATGTAGCTGTTCACAGGGCCACTGTCATTGGATGAATCTTGTGGTTTCTGTTGCTGGGACAGCAGCTGGCTCTGCGCTGCATCAAAGAAGACAACGGAGGCAACAGAAAACGACGTTGGGGGCAGTTTGAAGCGTGGAAGGCAGCGTACCGCTGAGGCAGCCACAGGGTTTGACCCTCTTTCCAAAGGAGCCAAAGCACCTTCCTCTTTAATCTCACTTTCAAGGTCTTTCCCAACTTTGTCCATTGCATTCTCTTGCTTGCCCCCCTTCTCCGGAGCTTCCTCCTGCTCTTTCTCTTCTTCATCCTCCTCGGCCTCCTCCGAGAGACTAGACTCGCTAATAACGACTGGTGAAGTCGCAGAAGGCATGAGTTCAGATTTGGAGTCGCCACGAAGCAAGTGCCGGCCGAATTGGGTGGGCACGGGTTGGCCCGGGCGCCGATTCGGAACCAATAGAAGCGGCTTGAGCGACTGTTGCGCGTTGGCGTGCTGGAGTTGTTGATGGTCAGAGAACGCACAAATGCCCAGACGATGATGCGCCGCAGTCGAGCCTCCCGTTTTGCGGGCCCCTACTTCAAAGGCCTGAAAAACACAACAGACAGATGGTAACATAGAAAGCATGAACCTAGAGGAATGTTTCGAGTTAAACTCTTATGGTTCGGAGAGAAGCGAAATGATGCCCTCCGGCTCAAAAACCACAGCGAGGGTCTAACAGAGAAGGAGCGATAGATCAAAAGAGCCGCGTCGCAGAAGCCTAGGCGACGGAGGTCGCCATGGCCACAATAGTATTAGGCGAGGATGAAGTGGCATCCGAATTTGGTTTAATGCATGGCTCTCAAATCTGTTTTGTCGCAAGGTGGCTGCTAATCTACAGTTCAGGTTACCAAACGATGTTATCCCATTCTGGTTCTATTTGCTCAGAAATTATGTCATACAATGCATATCTTTGATTTTGACTGCGCAATTTAAGTTAAAATTGCTGCGGCAAACGTCGTAAGCGCTATAAACTATCGTAGTACATCGTGTGCAGTGGGGTTTAAGACAAACAGGACTAAGTGCCAAACCCCTAGATGAAGACAAATATAAAACCCTCTTATCAGGGAAGGCATTCATTAGAATGCAATAGACATCTGAGGCGTTCGTGAGTTCGATATGAACGAATTCGTGCCGGGTATTCTATTTCTAAGATACTGTAGCCACGACTTAAAGCTGTATCGGCAGGTTTAACGTATTATCGTGTCGACTCTAGTACTGGAAGGTAATATCTGTGTGTAGAAGAGAGTTCTTCCGGCAGAAATAGTTTAGACAGGAAAGATGTGGCGATAAACAGCTGACAGATGCGGCCAGGACAGCTCGATTTCGTGGGACATCTGCAACCCAGCTTATAGCAAACAGTTTGCTGATCGTTCGTGTCCCGTGACATGATCGATGAGCGCCTTTCGGCCATTTAAATTTCCATACTTCATACTGAAAAATATTTTGAATCTTTTTACTATTGCAGATTTCGTTGGTAATTAGTGAATGGACAAAAACAAAAACTTCACACAATTGTTTAGTATGTAAATGAACTAATAAAGAGATTCTCACAACCGCAAACACTGACCCGTAGGCCGTAGACGTGTCGTTCGTCAATCAGGTGGTCAAACACTTGCTCCGGCTTAATTCGTGTACCTATACTGACAGCGAGACGAATGCGGCCAAAGGTACCCCTGGCGAAAACGGGTGGCGTTCGGGAGAGCAGTTCAAGCTGTTCCAAAAACTGCAGTACCGCAAAGCCGTTCGGCAGAAACGAATGAGGCCTCGAGAATGAGAGACCACCAGAGAGATCCCCAGTAGTGGTACTGTTCAGAGATTTGAAGAGAAGTGAGGGTGATTCCCGTTGTCCAACTAGATCAGAGTGGCCTAGAGCATGTTAAAGGAATGAACAGAAAATGACATCATGGAACAAATACAGGCGAATACTAGGGAGACTGAAATAGTATTTTGGCTAAGAGGCAGTCAGCCCAGCGCAATCAAATCTATGCCGGAGACTCGCATCTCCGGTGTGAGATTATTGGCTGCCGAATCCGCTGACCTGGACAGTCTACCGCTGAATCGCTTCCTCGCAGGCGGCGATTGTACAGACGAGCAATAAATAACCATGAGCTTTTACTGAAAAGGGTGGGAATGACTAAGAAAGCCAGGGACGACTATTTTATGCCGATAGGTTGAATAAAAGTCGTATCTAGGCTTTCGGAGCCCCTTGGATTACAATACAACTTGCCCATTATGATCTTGTCCAAAATCGAATGATTTGAGATTAAAGGCTCAGAAACAAAACCCGTCATGCGCGGCCCCAACTCTTGTGCAAACATTTGAGTTGCATGTAGTTAACTTACACTATGCAAACACAGTTAAGAAATAAGTAAGGTGTCTAATAATCATATAACTGGTTCCGCTGCAAGTATTAGTTGGCTTAAAATAGACGCGTTCTCTCTACCTACATAGATATTATCCAAAAGCGCAGTCCCATGTTTTTCAGATGTTGCGGCGGCTGCATGTCAGTACTACTAGAGACTCGCATCGTTGGTGGGTTCGCTCGGGTTGTCGAAGTGATGCTGGACACAAGCCCGATGGAAACAGTACTGTGTGATTTCATTTTGGATTATCAAATGAAACTTAGGCTGCATCTCCTCGGATTGGAAAGTTTTCAATTAGACAAAGCCGAACGGCTCTTCCAACGACCGTACTTCCCAAAACAGGGCTCCAGTACAACAGTCCACTTATTTGTGAAATTCTTGGAAAAACTAGGAGGGCTACAAATCAGCGCAGATAAGGCCACGCGAATGTCTCGGATGATCGGTTCGAGTGAGAATCCGAAACGTCAGGCCAATAAACTTCTTGTTCCAGCGATCGCATCATATCCTTCTGAACAGCATTTGGGAATACGCCTGTCGCTTCCATGAGCTGTATATTTTTATTGGTGAGGCCATTCCTCCACCGTTAACCAGCATTTTCAGAGCAGCATCTGAACGATAGCTTCATTAACCGGAAGTGATTTTGTGGGCACTATGAACGTTCTAGTTCTATTCTCACAGACAAACACTGCACAGGGGAGGCAGAGGAAAGCAACTAGGTATTGTTCCTAGACTATGTCGATGTTTACCGAAAGGCCATTAACAACTAAAGGACAAGAGTAAGTCACCGACACAGGCTAGGTCCTAAGTCACTCCAGTGACCACACGCTATGCCATAAACGCCGAAGTAGGTGAACCCTGTAGAGGAGCGCAGACACTAATTGAACGACAAGAGAGGACAAAGTAAACGAACTGTATTGCTTTAGAGCGTTGCGAACGAAAATGTTTGCCATGCACCCGCGAGCCTGTGGAGTGCAGGACAGTGGCATTAGAGTTTACAGCGATAGAAGACTTGCGTTGTATCTGTCACAAGCTCTCCTCTGTCACCCGGTCTCAAGACAATCAGGAAAACCGCAGACGGCATCGTGTTCAGTGGTTCACATAGCTGAACAACTCGTTTACGCGTGCCAAACGACCAGGCGACCGGTGAAGGGCACCATATTTTCACAAAAGGGAGGCAGAACACAGCACAGGGTAAACTAAAGATCGACAGTGGGACGACCGAAAGTCTAGCTTGCACTGCCGTATATAAGAAAATCATCCGAAGCAGCTTCTAATCTCTTGAAAGCACGGAGGACCTGCGTAACCAACAAACCTGAGTCCACCTCTCATCCAGTGTAGTATAAGTGAAATTAACTACGTATGAAAGAGCAGCATGCAATTATACATGCAAAGACAGTGGAACGAGGAAGTGGCTCCCGTGGCGTTACCGGTGTTATCGGTATGCAAACTAACTTAGGAAACAACTTTCAGTCAAAAACGCAAATTGAGGGTTAGACTAATGCAGCAAAAGCTGCAGCGAAAATTTGCCAAAAGCTGATTTAACACACCATCCACGGTAGGATTATTATTCAATCTTGACGGTAAACGTTATCAACACCCTAGGCCAAATTGTAAGCGGGATTTTACGCAAAACGGTGTAGACCAAAAAGGTAGACAACACTACTAACTTCGCAAGTAGGCATCCACATGGCGAAGGTAGAAGTCGTAGAGGAAGGAGTGGAGATGGGTGCAGTCGCAGAGGCGACTGGACTCCTCCCACTTGCTGGTCTCAGCGAGCATCTTCAGCGAGCATTTGGCGGCCTTGTTCAACGCGAACCCCGATTGCTGGTGCTGATGGTGCAACGCCTGCGGCGAGGACAAGCCTCGTAGCACAGCGGCAGACTCCACTTGCGTCTGCCCGACGGCGCTGCCATTGAGGACACCACCCGTCAGAGAGGAGAAACTGGCCGTGCTCCGATCGACAGCCATGATGGCGGATGCAATGGTGGCTGCAGCGGTAGCAGCGGCCTGGCCGAGGATACTGGTCGAGAGAGGGCCAGTCATGAGAGCGCGCGAGGCTCTGCTCGAGAATCGCCATAACTCCACTGCCCGCAGACGCACACAGAAGAGGTGGTCCCGCACAAACACCTAAGCGGATGAGCAAGAAAACAGGCAAAACTAAACGAGGAATTCGTAGTTTTGAACTCGGACAGAGGGAGTAACAAAGAGGCATTACCAAGAATATGAGAGATATACGAACGGCCATTCTATCACGTACCAGCCACGGCCCAGTCTCACGCTGGAAAGACCAGAGGACGGACCTTGGATTTAGTTTATCCTTAAGCCAGAGGCATTACCAGTCGAGCCATGCCTTTATGCTCTACCGTTCAAGATCGGGAATATTAAGTTACCCGAGAGCAGAATTTATTGATCACGCCTGAGAGCAGGAGAGGAAAAGGGTATGGCATTGTGCTTTGGAGCTGTAACATAAAGCTAAGTAGGAAGTCAAACAGCGATGAGTAATCAGTTCCGGAGAAATATGACCGACAAAGTGAAGGGAGAGCTAGAGATATTTTTGAACTGGTTGCCGTTAACAGTACGCCGCATTTATCGGTGACTTATTTTCCGTCGGTACCTGAGGACTTTTGAGGGGATCTCCAATATAAAACGAAATACCTGCATTCTATCTAAGAAGGACTACTTAGAGTTGGCTTCGAAGAGTAATAAGTTACTCGCGTAATTAAATTGTAGAGTAGGGCAGGAGAAGGATAAGCCTAGCAGTGAGAAGTGATAAGGATAAGTGGGGAGTACGAGTGGTAAGGTCCTCATCAAATCCTACCTCTTGGGTAAATTAACGAACTTCACTTATAGCGTGTCTATAATCGTCCTTAGCAGTAGTTCCAGGAGACGTCACCCATCTACGGTACCAATGCTCGCAAGATAGAACCCTAACGACAGATCCGCACTGGTGTATAAGTAGCCATTTTTGCCATGAGATGTTCCGACCAATTCGAAGCCACCTCGGAGACCAGTTCAGTGCATTGTTTGAGGCACAGTGTTAGGTTTGACGCACGGGTTTTCAGGCGCTGTAAATATACAGAGAGGGTGGGGGCACAGGACCACCGTCACAGTTTTGTATCGGTGACAGATTCTCAGTGATGAGTGAAGTCGGTTGGAGAAGCATTTCACTGCCACCGCACCGAACTGGACAGCCATCAACCATAGGCCCCGTTTGAGGTCCGATGTAAAACACCCATTAGCCGGGCCTCAGCCACGCATACACTCAAAAGGGGTACAGGCAGAATATACCTTTTAAAACTGCAATCAGCTAGGTGAGAGCATACCTCGATGAGGTGAACACCGGCCATTTGGATGGAACGTTGTAGTAGAGCATAGGGTCGAGGGGACTTCGAATTGTCCCACAGTGACGAGCGAATAACTGAGAAGTGCACCTGGCTGGTGAGGTACTGGACGTACTCAAAAACCAGAGTGTTACTGGCCTCAATGAGCCATAGAGGATTGCTAATCGTCTGCGTAGCATCTCCAAGTGCAGTGGTGGTGGGGACAGAACGGGGAGTTGGAATGGACGGCTTCCGCAAGCGTTGTCGCCGATGCCCTGCTTGCACACTGAGTGTAGACGATAGAGAGACTGCGGGTGGATAGCCCGGGTCGAGTTCACCGCCAGGGATGCTGTATGACTGCGGTCGCCCTATAGGCGGCTCGTCTTTAAAGGCCACCGTGAAGAGACGAAGTGACCTTCTAGGAGGGAGGAGAAGAAACGGAAGAAAAAGCAGTAATGTAAAATTAGTAGCACCAACAACAGGAATAGCAATACTAGTGATGTGTATGAAACTAAAGTTTCAGCGACTACCGGATCTAGGCTGAGCTGCTGGCCTAGATACTGGAATATCCCGAGTGTCAGAAAAGACACTGACATATATGATTCGAAATTCCGCATACCAAAGCAGTTTGCTCAGTGGTACTGTTGTCAACTTGGTCAACAGGTGGGAGCGAAGCATCGACAGTAGGTAGTAGCGACGGAGCCAGCGGTGTTGGTGGTAGTAGAAGTAGTAATAGTAGTAGAAGTAGTAGTAGTAGTCGTAGTAGTAGTAGTAGTAGTAGTAGTAGTAGTAGTAGTAGTAGTAGTAGTAGTAGTAGTAGTAGTAGTAGTAGTAGTAGTAGTAGTAGTAGAAAACGAAGAATCGCGGACGATGATGATGACGACGATTATCATTATTATTATGACGAGCGGTAGTAGCGGCAAAATGGTGAGCGAAAGATAAGACGATGATGGGGAAAATTGGAAGATAGAAAAAGCACAAAGATATGACCAGGGCAAAAATCTCGCCGTCTTACTTGCGGCGCCGATGAGGTGCGGAGCCGAAAAAAGATGCCCCTGCGTCAGTCGCCTCCGCTGTCCACGTTGAGCCTGTCATGGTTAAGGAGCCCGTGGTTCCTGCTACGGATCCGCTCTGCATCGGCTGGCCAACGGCGGCGAGTGGTTCGTCGCTAGTCACGTCAGCATGACTTTCAATCTCTTGCCCCTTTACCAAGAGCTGCTGCTGTTGCAGAAGAGCGTAGTTTAATTCTGCGGCTTGCTCCTGTGCCTGAACACGAAGCGCTTCTGCCAAGGCCGCAGGAGCCAAGAGAACTGGGGCACATACGGTGTGTAGGGTGCGGCTAATACCCTTGACAGCGGAGAAAAGGTCTTCAGCGGCTCCACCGTCAGCGGCGCAGTCGTCCTTCTATAAAAGCAGAGGACAGATGAATGTCACGAATGGCCGAGCGACTAAGATCCATTTTGCGCCATAGAAGTCCATCTTACGTTATCTACCTTGATAACGCATCTAAACTGATGTTCATCGTTGGTATTTACTTTAGAATTAGAGGTAGTAATACGGAATTTTAGTTTTTTCCTCACCTGTCTAAGTAGGCGAGTCAATAAGAAGTGAACTTGGGGCGAGGCAGTTAGCAGTTATTTTTGAAAGCGTACGTTTATTTGTCACCAACAGCCACGTACGTTCAAGTTCGTGTGTACTAAACCGGCGCAAAAATACTCAAAAGAAGTCTGACAGCAAACTGGGCTACCATCAGAGCTGTGCTATTTGCCACTTTTGTTGAAACAGATGATACATCACGCTCTTAGGCATGTGTACGGAAGTAATTTCAAAGTTACAATCAGGGAAGAATCGTGACTATGTGGAGGACGTTGAGATAGCTTTCTGTTTTATACAATAGCAACGCAAATGAAATCGAAAGCAACCAAATTGAGCTTTAAATTTGGTGCTTACAAACGAAGATTATCACTCCAGGTCTCATCACCAGATATGCAGATTCGCCAAAGCACGGCGAAACCTTTATGCTCTTGCGGTGGCAGGTAGCATTTATTACAAGGAATCGAACTCTGCCGAGCGCCCAGGGACGAAATTCAATAGCTGGCACAACAGGCGCTCCTGATATTTTAACGGTGCCATCGAAATCCTCAGCTAAGAGAGCCAATATAGAATGTAAGAGAGGTTCACCAGGAAAGCCCTTCCATATAAATTATGCATGGGCCATAGAAATATTTTGATCTGGATAAACTGGTTTCGTCTCTCCAACAGGGTTCTCTCCTGATGACTTTACGTCGAACGAATGACCAGTTACCTAGGCCACATTTCTCAGTCGGATCAAATGCCTCAACCACGATTCATCCAAGCGCATGCTAGCTATCCACATCCACCAGGGTTGGCGCACACGCACGCACCGGGCCGAGTAACTGCAATAATTGAGCTACACTTTCGTGTTCTGCTTTGCGTAATGTGCTAGGGGGGATAATGGCCAGCTGAGCTTCACATCAAGGATAGCCAAGTCATTTATGCCGCGTGCTAGCTGCATTTTGACCCCCCGGGGCGATAAAATAAAAGCAGTCAATGGTAGGACACGCAAATGTGTATCCCCCCCACCCACGGCCCATCTCCTACAAAGAGCCTTTCTATGCATTAAAATAGGCAAGTAGAGCCAATAGGATTTTTTCGGGTTATATACTTGGGACCAACACGCTTCCTCTTTTAAAAGGGCCTGTACATTCCCGCAGTACAAGTAACATTACGTCATAGTTCAGGGGGCAACAAGTCTGTGTCCCACAGAGTTAACAGTGCAAATGCAATATTAACATTGCCGGCAAAGAGAAAGGAGAATGGGATGCCCATTTCTGACTCCTTGGCCGTCAGTAGCTAGTCATACCCAACCACAGGTGGTTCATCACTGGAGGCTCGAACGCGCAACCTGGTGATTAGAAGTCCAACGCTCCAATCATCAAGTCACGGGCTCGTTGTCTTGCCGGTTTTGACCGGGAATTTTGACAATGGCGGATGACCGCCTCAACGATCGGTTACGGGACTCATTCGTCCTGTTTTGCCTTGGGGCTCACTCTCGCGTCCCACCAGCAGCCGCAGAGGAATATTGCCAGTAACCGATCGGTGAGGCGTCCGTCCGCAAATGTCAGTATCGCGATCTAACCCGGCAAGACAACGAACCACTAAACCATAATTGTTAAAGAGTTGGACTTCTAATCATCAGGTTGCGCGTCCGAGCCTCGGGTGGTGCTAGGCCTGACGTTGGATGACTGGCTGATGACGGCTAATAATCCGTAAATTGCCACCTCGACTTTGCAGGCAGTGTTTATCGGTCTATACTACTAGCCGCTGTGTGGCTGCTGGCGGGGCTCGAGAAAGAGTCCCAAAGCAGAACGGGACGTGTGACTCCCGTAAACGATCGGTGAGGCGTCCATCGGCCAATGTATACCATAGTTCGTCGTTCTTCTCAGTGAGGCTCCCATTACCGAAACATTTGCGAGAGAGCGGCAACTGGTTATAGCGAAGAGGATTTGCGCATCATATACTTTGCACACACACACGCACGCACAAGACAGTTCGACCGCCGCAGTTTGACGAAGTTCACCGTATGCTCCACGGAAGGGTGGTGCAGGGACGGTGACTTGCGGGTGATTTAATTTGAAATGATGGTATACTTGCGCTGCATCTACCGCACTCTCTCCTCCTCCCTCCACATATGCCCGGTGTCATGACAGATTCAAGAAGACCGGAGGCGAGAGAGGGCTCAGGTGGCTGGCGCGGCCGGAGCAACCTCTAGGTGTGCCACCACACCTGGCTCGGATCCCACACACACACACTCTTCCCGTTGCCATCGTGCATCAGTAGCCAGGCCATACGAGGATGAGTGGCAGGGGCTACAGGCCCGTTAGTACAGATCTCAATCAACGGGGATTGCCATAACTTCAAACTGCATACAGTTGTACTGAAGACGCCCCGTAACAGTTATATATATATATATATATATATATATATATATATATATATATATATATATATATATGGCAAAGACATTATACCGTACTTCCGACATAGGTACTAGCTAAAAGCCCAGACACGTGTTTCACCGACGTTTCTGCTGCTGCGTGACACAGCAACGAGGGGTTCGGCTCCTCAGTGGGTCCCCCAGCGTTCTCTATGCGGTTTCTGGTATATGGACTCCAGAGAATAATCGGGGAAATAATTTCTGAAATTATTAAGTGCAGGACATGGAGTCAGGTGATTCGGACATGACTTTTTAGGGTCAGACCCGAAATTTCAATGAACATTTGGGTCGAAGACAATCAACCACTGTGGAATAACCACGTAATGCCCATTCTACAAACAAGTAGTACTACAAGTAGGATGAATCTTATATGGCAAAGACGTTATACCGTACTTCCGACATAGATACTAGCTAAAAGCCCAGACACGTGTTTCGCCGATGTTTCTGCTGCTGCGTGACACAGCAACGAGGGGTTCGGCTCCTCAGTGGGTCCCCCAGCGTTCTCTATGCGGTTTCTGGCATATGGACTCCAGAGAATAATCGTGGAAATAATTTCTGAAATTATTAAGTGCAGGACATGGAGTCAGGTGATTCGGACATGACGTTTTTAGGGTCAGACCCGAAATTTCAATGAACATTTGGGTCGAAGACAATCAACCACTGTGGAATAACCACGTAATGCCCATTCTACAAACAAGTAGTACTACAAGTAGCATGAATCTTATATGGCAAAGACGTTATACCGTACTTCCGACATAGATACTAGCTAAAAGCCCAGACACGTGTTTCACTGATGTTTCTGCTGCTGCTTGACACAGCAACGAGGGGTTCGGCTCCTCAGTGGGTCCCCCAGCGTTCTCTATGCGGTTTCTGGTATATGGACTCCAGAGAATAATCGGGGGAATAATTTCTGAAATTATTAAGTGCAGGACATGGAGTCAGGTGATTCGGACATGACCTTTTTAGGGTCAGACCCGAAATTTCAATGAACATTTGGGTCGAAGACAATCAACCACTGTGGAATAACCACGTAATGTCCATTCTACAAACAAGTAGTACTACAAGTAGTATGAATCTTATATGGCAAAGACGTTATACCGTACTTCCGACATAGGTACTAGCTAAAAGCTTTTAGCTAGTCAAAAGTACGGTATAATGTCTTTGTCATATATATATATATATATATATATATATATATATATATATAACAAGAAAAATAAACCAACGCAATACACGACATCCCGGATTCAGAGGGCCGCCGATATAGTGAGAAAGTCCTATGATTTGTGCTTTGTGGCAAAGGAAAACGGCAAGGATCATGAAACAGGTAGGAGCGGGGAGGAGGAGGACGGAGGGACGGAAGTACCTTAAACCTGCCTCTGGCATCATCAGATAGGCCACTTGGAAAGAAGTGGCTGGGTGAGAGGCTCTCCGCGCTGTCTCCCATGCTGATACTGCTACCCGCGCTATTTCCACCTCCGAACCAAAGCTCTAGCGGCGCAGTTATCTGTAGCAGATGGTGCGCACGTTGACGATCTCTCTCCACTGTCTCGAGGGCCTGGAGGGCGTGGTTGTGTACAAGATCTACGGGTGGTGGGTGACTAGCGGTGAGTGGCTGTAGCGCGGGCACATGTGCGCAGTCCTGGACAAGACCGAGAGAGAGAGATAGAAGACAGTGACCACCTGGAACATTAAGGCAAAGAATTGTTAGTTTCGTAAATCAATATACGTCGTAGAAATGGTAAACCTCTATGGCCCAATTTAAGTTTTTTGTTGTTATCAGCACGTTCCGTGTGCAGTGGCCCTAACAGAGACGGAGGAGAAATCCTTTGACTTGCTCAATTCCAATGACCCACTAGGGTAACCGTTTTGGGACAGAATCCGTGCACGCAGAACTCGTACCTGGAAGATCCGAATGAGGCAGGTCTGATTGCAATCAGGGTTCCGCTGTTGGTTGGCTGCTTCCTGTACTTGGTAGTCAGCAGCTTGAGAGAAAGGGTTGGAACGTGTAAAAGAGGTCACGCCAGGCGCAGTCTGCGGAGTCACGGCGGTCGTGCGTCTGCGAGCTGCGATAGAGCCTGCAGCGGGCACACTGGCCGCTGCCCCTACCACCGCCGCCGATGCACTGGGCCCGCTGACGCCATTGGTTGACTCCGAGGTGGAGACCCTGGGGCTCAATTCGGGCGAACAGGTGAATCGACTGAGTTCGGACATTCGCTGTAGTAGAGGGCGGTAACGAGAACCCCGGAGGTTATGGAAGAGACCCATCTTCTGTGTCGAGAGACATTCCAAGAGCTAGTTTATGGGAAGGATGGAAGGGGAAAATACGTAGTTGAGAGCACAAAATTTGGAAACCAGGCATTTTCAGGGATAATAAGACCGAATTTAGATATCGTGCTTTACGCAAGGATAGTGTTTATTGAAGGGTATAATGGAAATCTACAATTAAAAGGTGGCCATAAACGGGCCAAGGGATAATACAGGGTTGCGCACAGATCTACGCGTGCGCCCGTAAGGTACTGCCACCGATATATGGTGGTCTAAACATACATCAGTACTATATATATTGCTAATTGAACCGAAAATACGCATCCCGGGCATAAATCAGAAAAAGAGGCGATCACTGGAACAATCGGTTTAATATGCCGACGTTTCAAAATCAAACAAGATTCCATCGTCGGAGGTGGGTTCAATACGGCACCTCACAGTATTTATGGGCTCTGAACGTACTGGATCTACAGCTATTCGTGCAGGATGCACTGCAGGGGGGTGGATGGGGCGGTTAATAGCTGTCCTCCTGGTCAGTGCTTTTTTTCTCCCTCGCCTCGTCTGGGGGCTGTGTCGGGATGGCAAGGGTCATTGATCTCGTCTGCATTGCCCGCGTTTGTTGTCCCGGGCTCGTATATCTGTTTCTCGTCCCTCGTTTGTATCTGTCCGTGCGCGTCTCATCAGTGGTTGCTCAGTCGTTGTCAGTGTCTCCGTTTCTATCGGGTTTGAGACACCGATCATCGGTGTTCGTGCGCAAACTATGTTCACCTGCATCCATGTTCACGCCTGACCGGAGGTCTTGCTGGTTTGCGTTCGCATTTCCGACCCTGGCGCCTCAAATCCGCGAATAATCGCCTCTTATGTTCCGCAGAAGGCAGATACCGAAGCGGATATCGCCCATACCGCCCTCTGACCTCTCAACCCTTTTCACCCAGGCGACGATTCCCCTTTGGGTATTCCGCACCCAAAACTTCTTGCGTAGCGCCCATCAAAAATGAGGGCTCGCATCTCGTTTCGCTTCTTGATTAGTAGGCTGCGCGACAATTGATGTCCACGAGAGTCTCGTTGGACGCCCCCGTAGCCGACCTCATTAAGACACTCGGGGACTTGTTCAACCATAGGCAGCCACCTACCTTGGCCCTCGATGCTCTCTGGAGTCGACGACAATTGGCGACGGAGTCGGTCGACTCTTACGTCAGCGCTCCACGCGAGCAATCATTGAGGGCGTTCCCCAGTGAATCTCCCGTCCGACGTGAGACGGAGGTCGTGAACCAATTAACTCTTGCAATGCTGAACAGGGAGCTGTACTTCAAGTTCATCCGTAAGCGGTATACATCCTTACGGAAAGCACTGGAGGTTGCGCGCGGCTACGAAGCCGCTGAAGTAGCTCAACGCCAGCTCGCCTCGGCCCATCTCTTCTCGCTGTCAGAAACCCGTCTGTCGCCAAACCCTCGACCACAACCGCACTTTACCACTCGGGCCAGGATCCCCTGGTCAGCTGTTCTTATTGTCGACGATTCAGCAGGCGGCCTCAGCGCTGCGGTCATAATCCGCCGATACGCCCCAAATTAAGCTCCGGCATGTCTGTCTGTAATGCTATGAGTTTTCCATCATTGGCAGCACTTACCCACAATGCCCACACCGCCCTTACTATTCCCGGCACTAGTAATGGTCATGCGGTGTCATTTTGCTGGACACCGGTGTGTCTTGCTCTGCAGTTTTTTCGAAACTTCGGTGGATTCACTGTCTATTTTTCAGCGGCCAACGGCTCCGTGCTCCGTCCAGACGGACAAGCACGCTGTTCCGTGGGCGTAGGCGGTTTTAGTACAGAACGCACATTTGTGTGCGCGCGTATCCAGTGGGATGTGATTCTGGGTATGGATTTCCTAGCTCGTCACCATACCTCCATTTAATTCTCTCTTCTCAGAGTCTGTCTGGGAAATATCGAGATTTATCGCGTGGACAGCGTTACGGCGATTGCTAACGGCGGAGTCTGATATAAATAAATCGTCACAAGAAGCTCGTGTTCGGCCCTTAGATGAGTTTTCTGCTCAATTCGATGTCAATAACGGATCCTTGAGTCACACGAAGGTCCTACAGCATTGTATCGATACAGAAGACTCTTGACCTATCCATCAGGCATCTCGGTTCATTCCCGTTTATTACCAGAAGGACCTCGAGAAGCTTATTCGACCGTCCTCCTCCCCCTTGGCTTCACCTATTGCCCTCGTTAAGAAGAAAGATGGAACCCTCTGGTTATGCGACGATTATCGTCGGTTGAATGCCGCAACCGAACGCGATTCGTTTCCATTGCCTCGCATCGATGATACCATTGATACTGTGTCCGAGGCCACGCGGTTTTCCACGTTAGACCTCGCGCCCGAGTATTGGCAATTTGTAGTTCATCCAGCCGACCGGGCGAATACTACCGTTGTGGTCCCTTCTGGTCTTTACGAGTTCAACATGATACCCTTTGGACTGTCAAACGCCCTGGCTGCATTTCAACGGCTCATGACAACAGTGTTGCGTGATATAACACCGGCGGCCTATTTGATTTATCTCGACGATATTATCGTTCATGGAAAAACGATCGGTGAACATAATACGCACCTTCGAGAGATTTTATTACGCCTGAGGGATGCTGGTCTTGTATTACGCACGGCCAAGGGCAAGCTCTATTCCTTGGGTAATTTTTTTCGGTCTCGGGTGTATAACCCGACCCAGACAAGATCTGCCGTATATGTGAATGGCCGACACCCAGGACGAACCAGGATGTCCGTAGTTTTCTTGGTCTTGCGTCTCACTACCGGAATTTCGTCCAAGGTTTCGCTGGTATTGCTGCACCTCTTCACCGATTGACCGAAAAGTATAGGCCTTTTCTATGGACTACGGAAAGCGAGCGAGCTTTTGATCAACTCAAACGGGCTTTGACATCCCCTCCTATTCTCAGCCTGCCAAATATGTCCCCATCTGTCGGTGAGGTTATTTTGGATACTGATGCCAGCAGTAGAGCCATCGGGGTTGTCCTCGCTCAGTTGACTGCCGATGGTGACGAGAGAGCAATAGTGTTCACAAGCAACCAATTAAGCAAACAAGAACGACGTTATAGCACCACGCGTCGAGAGATGTTAGCCATGGTGTATTTTCGACCTTACCTTTTGGGTCGCCACTTTGTGGCAGCACAGACCATAACGCCCTACATTGGCTACAAAATTTTCGCAACCCTGAAGGTCAAGTAGCGTGCTGGCAGGAAAAACTGCAAAAATATCATTTTAGTTGCATATATCGTCCCGGTATGAAACACCTGAATGCTGATGCCCCTTCTTGATGTCCGCCTACAACCGATGGAGTCATCAATGTCATTGTGGTGGTCGATGACGTGAGCCAGTGGGCCCATCTTCAAGCGATGGATGCGGATTTCGGCGACATATATGATCGACAGCAACGCGGGTCCCAGAAACCGATCAGTAGAGAAATGAAAGATAAGTCAGTGACCGCGCGAGTACTGTGCATTAATTGGGCCAAATTACGAATAGATGATGGTGCTACCTTATTAATTAGTGGCGCCAATGGACCACCGTGACTCGTTATGCCGAGGACAAAGGTTAAAGAAACCATAAACGACATCCATTACCAACTCGGATACGCGGGCCAACGCAAGACGGAAGCAGCTGTTCGCAGGCGATGTTAGTGGTCAACTCTCCATCGGGATGTAGTGTCTCATTTCAGGGCCTGTAAGGTGTGTGCTCAGATAAAGTCGCCGATTGGCCAAGGGCTTCACTACACCCTATCGCTGTAGACGGACCTAAGCACCGGATTGGGGTAGACATAGTCGGACCACTACCAGCCACCCGTCGTGGTAACTGATTCATACTGGTGATAAGTGGTGCGGTCATACCTTTACAACAACAGGACGCTAAGTCTGTGACAGCGGCCATCCTTAACGCTTGGGTTAGCCGATACGGGGTGTCCGCGATAATACACTGATCGAGGCGGGGCGTTCGAGAACCATTTCCTGACTGAACATTGCTCCTTCCTACAAATAAAGAAAACAAGGACTGCGTCCTATCACCCACAGGGAAACGGACTTGTCGAACGGACGAACCGAACGATAAAGCGAATATTGTCAGCATTCGTTGATCGCGAGTCCTCCGATACCTGGGACGAGCACTTATCCCAGTGTCTGTTGATATACCGGACAGCCGTCCATGAGTCGACCGGATTTTCTCCCGCATTACTACAGCTTGGTCATGAACTTCGACTGCCGGCAGAGATTCACTGTCCGCTTATTACCACCAAGGCCAGCAGTATGGGGAATACACCCAAGCTCTCAAGGAAAGGCTTGTCAGGGCGTACAGGCTAACTGCCGATAATATTCAAACGGCACAACAGCAGCAAAAGACTTACTACGACCGACACAGGGCTGGGCCAAAATATCATGTTTACGATTCCGTGTTACTGTTCAGGCCGCGGCCACCCCTCGGGGCTGCTGCCAAATTTCACCACCCGTGGCAAGGCCCGTGCACCATTGTCTACCAACCTTTCCTCGACATGTTTGTACTCCGCGACTTGGAGAGACCCTCCGCCGATGTTCTCACCGTTCGCTATAACCATATAAAGCCGGCACCCGATTGCTGACCACCTCCCGATCTCCCACTTGTTCCCTTCTCCCCGTGGTGCGGACTACTACTTCGAGCGTCCTAGAACGGAGGGCCTAGAAACACTGCGGACAGTGTTTTATCGGAGGGGAGGCAGTGTAACGGCACAGGACTTCTCTTTGCGCTTGTCCATAATTCCTTCTGCCCTTTTAGGAAGGCCATCGATTAATGCTCTGGCCGACCTGACCGAGTCTGAGACGCGCGAACCGCGCGGTTATAACGGACCGGAGGAAGATCGCGGGAAACTTGAATTTAAACGAGTTGAGTCTATGCGAGTTCTTTTCTATCCCCTCGTCTGAATGCTACTGATTGATACTCGCTTGTTAATATTGGTCGCCTGACGCTCGTCTATTCTCGAACAACGCCCCACGCTACACATGCAGATATTTTAATTGGAAGCGTGGAAGAAGGTACTTTTTATAATATACTTTCCGCTCATCTGGAATTTGGAAACGCAATGGAGAGAAGATTACCAGTTTTCGGAAAATAGTAGTATATATTCGGCCACTCTGATGTGTATTTAAAATCTTGGAACGGGGCACTAAAGTAAACAAATATAGCGGAAAACGTTCCAATATGAAGCCAAAGGTGAGTTCTTTCATATTCGGCAGAAATTGGATCACTTGTTTTCAAGAAAGTCAAAAAACGGTCAAAATTCCACATTTTGATCTTGATAAACTTTCAAAAAAAGAAATTACGCGGATATTCGACAGCGAATTATCAACAACAAGCACTTTTCAAAGAGGTACCTTATTTTAGAAAGTTTCTTCATTGATCTTAGGCATATTCATTTCGAACATTTGTTGTGGACATTCGCTTTTCCCCGCAACGAGTTTTCACGTTCGGGTGGATCTACAAATATGACTTCAACAGTAGAACGAAGAGCCAAAACTCACAACTTCTGTAAATGCTTTTAAGAACTATCTTATTTTGAAGATTTTTATGAACACAAAATGGTATGTTTACGATTTCAGGCGAAAATTCTATTCAAATTTATTAGTCGCCCTTACAGCGATTTATCACATTTTGGACATAGGCTGCATTTTTTTAAAAAAATTGGTATTTGGAACCGAAGAAATATTACCTTTCGTATTTCCTTTGGGTTTTACATTCCTATTGAGCGGTTTATCAGTATTTTAAGGCCCTCGGACTTGCGTTAGTGCCAATATCGAGTAATTATCAATCTTTCGTAAATTTTGTCGAACCGGAGTTCAGCATGTCTCAGCACCCGGCACGCTCTGTCACTACAGATCGGGCATTTATTCAAGCAGAAGTGGGCGCACATCGATCAACTGACCTGTTAAAGCAAACAGGGCCTGAATGGGAAGTTGCGGGAAGCCAACGTATCGGTGGGTAAATGTGCAGATAACCGTCAAATGACCTACCATTAAACAGCCATTTACGTTTATGGTAAACTACTTTTGTGCTCCTGATATCATCGGGAAACATATACTCGCACATCGAGCAGTTTGTTAGCTCCAAAATTGCAAGTGCACTAATTCGTGGAGATTATTTACCCTCGGGATTATACAAAAAACCTATTTTTAAATGCTTTTCGTAGGGACGGGCTTTAAATAGCTCTGTCACATAGGGTTACCCATTTGAACCGGATAGTTTTCCTTGCGGTATTTCCGTGTTTAAATAAAACTGTTATTTTTAAACAATTTAATAACAATTCCAATACGTCTCTTGTGTTTTGGGGTGACTGAAGGTTGTTCGATATTAATTGGAAGTTTTGGTCGATGTGTTTGGGAAGGCTTCTCATTTGTCAATGCTTCTTCCTGAATTTACGCATATTTCGCGAGCTAAGATACCTATAAAAAATGTTTTACAAATGACATTCACACGGACGCCTGGGAATATTAGCAATTGACATACAACGCGAAATCGTGTATGGTAGTTTTAAATTTCCTCAGAGAATAAGGTGTGAAATTGGAGTAAATTCTTCGGCAAGAACCTTCTCATGTTGAGCCCGACAGTTGATATGAATATTTGAGTTGAAATCTATTAGCATAAGCGAAATAATTAGGAAGTCAGTAGCCTGCACGTATTTCCTTATTCCCCATACTGACAGTGAATGTGTTGGCCAAGAGCAAAGACAGGCGTGTTTTGTTACCGCATGACGCGGTTGCACGGGGGCTTCAAGTTATCAATTGGTCCGCCCGCGAAAAAAAATTTTTAAAAAACTTTCGTGTGTACCTGAAAACGTTGGTTGTACCAGTCTACGAGGGTCTCGACTCTACCCATCAGACGGTCCAGTTCATCTCGCAACCAGTTGTAGGTGTAGACGGTGAGAACACGACCCTTGATACGAATGAGGCAGACGGCTTGACGTGGAATGCACATTGAAACCACCGGGGAGCGGCAGTGACCACTGCCGCCACCAAGGGGCGATTCCGACTTTGACGGAGTCTCTGGGTCATCAGTTGCTGGCGACGACAGACTGGTGGTCGCGGGGGACGGTAGTCGGTCCTCCGGAAGACACAACTGAATCTCGCAGAACTCGGGTAGATCGCAAAGGTTATTGAGTGAACCTGTGAGATGAGAGATAATGAAAAGCCAGGATAGCTAGTGATTTGTAGCCGGACTGGGTTCTAGTGTCGGAGACGGGCGCAGCGTCGGCCTGACTCGTCGCTCTGTTACAACCGCGCCTTAGAGTGAGATACGTTTTATACTTAGTGAGAAGGAACCGCGATAGCTGGGACAAGGACGTTATTCCCCTGACCTTTCGGATTCCAGCTCGAAGCGATTTTCAGAGGCAGCATCAAACAGATAGTGCCTGATGCCGCCTCTGAAGATGGGTTCGAGCTGGAATCCGAAACGTCAGGCAAATAAAGTTCTTGTACCAGCAATCGCGTTTGCTTCTTCTCAGTTACTCCCTGGGACTCGCATTTTCGCTCTATATCGGCAATCACCGTATTCATCGTAATGCACTGACAAGATTAGGTGAAGATTAAAGATGAATTTGGAAGCAGTAGCTGACTAGGCCTTCGTCTCTGTCTTACTCTTGCCGTGCAGAAGCTGATTCAATTGAAACGGCACAACCTGGCACTGATCGTGGCACTCAGAGGACATCGATACGGTGGAAAATAAGTTGATGATGATGATGATGATGAGGAGGAGGAGGAGGAGGAGGAGAAGGAGGCTAGCGTGAGAGATGGTGTTAAACGTGAGAGATAGCGAACAGGTCATAAATCTCACCGTGCGAAGTAGAGACGGTTGAGGTCGGGTCGCTGGCAATGCGTGAATTTTCATGCAATGAGTTAGTGGTCGGTGGTCGTTCTTTGATTGGGTCTGCCGAGTGTTCCCTTCCGTGAGCAGCAGCTGTTCGCTCAAGCAGCACTTGCATTTGTATCTCCAGCGGCTGCTGACGTTGCAGTGGAACTCGTCCCGGACAAGTCGAAACTGTAAAGTGGGGAGTAGAGGTGGGGTCGAGTCTAGAAGGCTCTTTTCGCAAACATATACGGGCATGGAATGCGTAACAGAAATGTTGGAAGTTTGCAAAAGCCTAATATTGCTGAGCAAAATATTCAAAGTGGCGGCCTGGCAAGCAATTTTCGACCAGACAGGCATATGCACTACGTTGCAACGATTATGGTACTCGTGGAACACTTACCTCGGCAGCAAAGCAATATGCGACCCGACTCAGGGAACAACGGATACGTCAGTGAGTAAAAGGAGCCCGGTGCTAATAGGGGTTTATGGGTGGGGCTAAATGAAGGAAAGGAGAGCGCCAACCTAACCCCAACCCTATACTTTGTGTTCGCTCGGGTTAGCATTCGTTGCCGGGTTAGTAGGGTTGCACAATAGTTTAATGCCACGACACGAGTGCTGCTTGCGAGAGCCAGTGGCTTTACGTCACGCCGACCGCTATGCGCGATATCATTCCTAGCTGACCTGATCCGCCTTTTTAAGGACCCTCGGCGGGAGCAAGCATGAGGCCGGCTCTGTACCATCTGCCATTGTTACAACAAAACTGGTGCATTTTGAAACTACCACAGCGTCCTAATAGTCGCCGCTTGGAGTATTCTCCTTTGACCCGATAAATCCGTCCTCCTGAGACTAACGAAATATTGTGTGACTCTGCTAACCCGGCAACTAATGCTAACCACAACGAACACAATGGATAGAGTTAGCGTTAGGATATCGCATAATATGGTCGCGTATTACTTGCTGGCTTATCTTTTGTTCCCTGAATGAGGTCGCATATTACGTCCTTGCCCTTACTTCAATTTTCAAATATGACGTCAAATGGAACACTACCTCATCGACCTCTGTCAAGTGTGGCTACAATCAAATATCACGATGACAGGAAGAGGAAAACGTCCTTAGGTTGCATATAATTCTTAAGCACTCTTGTGTTTTTCATGGATTTCGTCTGATAAAAGTAATACTTCCGTCTGAGATATCAGCAACTTAAAGCCACTCTAAAGCTACTGCCGGTTGAGACGCCCATACGGTTCGCTGGTTATAAGTTTTCGAGCCTGCTCTAAAGATAGGTTCTCTGGGCAAAAGGTATGTCTGATGTGATCTGACGCGCGAAGTAAGCTGTCAGGCCATGGTTGATGACTCTTGTTGGCGAGTCTAAGTCTAGTCCGACTGGCGCATCAATTACTTCGTTTTAATGCTGCTCAGATGAGGGTATAACGGCTTACATGCATAGGTAGAGGTCTTTCGAAGGGCAAAGTTCTTTCAAAACCGAGAAGACCATAGCACATAGCACCCTAATGAAGTACAGACCACGGAGAAAAGGAAGAGTTCATGGAAACCATAAAGAAGAGTATTACTCATCAGAGGTTCTGGGCTCACGTTTTAATCCATCATCCGAAACAGATGTTTTAAGCTAGCCTTGATAATGACTTTTATTGCTGTCACCTTCTACGTCCGGAAGGACATCATGAAACGACTGCCCTGTCTGCCGCACGGCACCAACGACCGATTCATGACCCTGCGCCTGCCTCTTTGGGGGGGGGGGGGGGGGGGCGAATTCGTCACAATTATCAGCGCCTAAACCTCCTCTCCCAATCCTCTCAATGACCAACCCATACGAGACGAAGAATGAATTTGCCGCAGACCTGCACACCCTCCTGGCGACTTGCCATGCTTGCTGTCATTGGCGACTTTCATGCGAGCACCCGGACAGAACATGCTGCCTGGGAGGGGGTGCTAGGTCACCACGGTCTCGTGGCTGCAATGACGACCTCCTTCTTCTGATGACCTAAGCAGAATGCCGCCTCTTCCTGAACAGCGCCTTCCGACGGCAGAGTAGGCAACCTGGAGGTAATTCCGATCGCAGCGCTGGCACCTGCAGGATTAGGTTCTCGTCTAGAGGCAAGAACGGGGGGACCTGTTGGTGACCAAGGCTATGCGTGACACCAACAAACGCTCACTAAAATTCTGGAAGAGCCAGCCACAAAGCCTGTCATAAAAACTGCATTCGCATTCGCAGTCACCAACGGAGTGAAGCAGGGCTGCGTATTGGCACCCGTCCTGTATCCGCATCGCCTACAGAACTGACGGGCACCTTCTCAACAGTCGGCGTGTGCAGGCTCCAACGCGCGTGTCTACGACTACAGTCCATGACTTGCTCTTCGCGGACGACTGCGCCCTAAACACCGTGGCGGAGGAGGACATGCAAAGGAGCATGGACCTCTTCGCCGAAGGCTGCGCCGATTTTTGATTAACAATCAGTACAGCTAAAACGATTGTCATGCACTAGCCGCCACCCAGCGCGGAATACAATGCTCCCCCAATCAATGTCAACGGTGCTTAACTCGAAAACGTGAAAAACTTCGCTTATCTAGGAAATACGCTGTCACGTAACACGAGAGTCAATGACGTGGTTGCCCAACGGATCTCCAAAGCCAGTCAGGCCTACGACCGGCTGAAGGCCTCCGTGTGGAATCGCCACGGTATTCACCTGAACAGCAAACTGAAGATTACAAGGCCGTCGTCTTGACGACACTCCTTTACGGAGCAGAGACCAGGACAGTCTACTCGAACCAAGCCACGAAGCTAAATCACTGCCATCTCAGCTGCCTCCGCAGAATACTGAAGCTGAGATGGCAAGACAGGATCCCGGACACCGAAGTCCTGGAGCAGACCGGAATCCTCAGCATTCACGCCATGCTGAGGCAAGTGCAAATGCGATGAAGTGGTAACCAAAAAGAGCGGCACGAAAGTCACCAGCGCTCCGGACCAACACCGCTAATGGCCAGGCCCTGCCAACATACCTGCGCCGTCAACGCATCTTCCGCGCGTGAATTGGCTTGGTTGGACATCTTCGGACGCAATGCACCAACAATCCGACAATTCCAAATTTCTACATCAAATTCTTCCAACTCTCTTTCAGACTCCCCCACCCTCACTCCTGGCATCAATTCCATTACTCCCACCATCATAGAGACCACATCCATCTACTTATCGCCTGTTACCCCCACCACAGCAACCACCACCGCCTTCGTCTTCAATACCACCACCACCACCATCAGCGATGGGGAATCTCTCCTAAGCTGTACTCAATGCGACCGCACATTCACCTCACACATCGGCCTGGTCGGTCACTCGCGAATACATCGTACAGAGACCGGTGAGCCAGTGCCTGGAACACCATCACACAGCAGATATCGTCGCCTCCACTGCCCTCACTGTCCTCGCGCATTCACTCATCGCATGGGCCTATTCGGTCTCATGCGCATACATGACAGCGGAATTCATTACAATGCCGACAACACCGATACACCATATACACCCTCCGCTCCAGCCACCCCCACTACCATGAATGACATCCCCCAGCCTCAACCGATTTCTTCTGCCCACACTTCGCCCGCAACTTCAACTCACGCATCGGCCTGGTCGGTCACAAGCGAATCCATCGCACGGAGGCTGGTGAACCAGTGCCTGGGCTCCGACGTACAGTCGCCGGACCCGCCTCCACTGTCCTCACTGCTCCAGCACATTTACAAACCGCATGGGCCTATAAGGACACATGCGCCTCCACGACAACCTGCGGTAAACCACCGGAGTCTAAGCCAGATCAGCACACGATATTTCGACCGTCGTAGTCCGACGATGTCCACCGTATGCTCCATGGGAAAGTGGAGAAGGGACGGTAACTTGCGCGTGATTAAGTCTCAAGTGATAGTAGACTTGCGCTGCATCTACCGCTCTCTCTCCTCCTCCCCCATCTGAGCCCGGTGTCAAGACAGAGTCAAGAATAACGGAGGCGGGAGAGGACGCAGGCGGCTGGCGCGGCCGGAGCCGCCCTTGGGCGTACCACCACACCTGTCTCGGATCCCACGAAGTGGGAGTGCCAACAAAGGACACATTAAGAAGGAGCCATAGAAGCCTGACTCTCAGTCCGCCAGTCAGCCACTCCACACAAAACACACATTGGACTGACCACGCAGTCCGAGTTATCCCGTCAGTTGGCAACCTTCCAAGCCACGGCTTTTAGCGCACTGTGATAGTTTCAAGCGCGTCAGATTGTTTATAGTGAGGAACATGCGCTGAGCTGTCGACCACATTCTCTCCCCCACCCCCACAGTCAAACCGTTGTCCGAGCCGGTCAGTTTTCTGATGCGGAAGTGGGCGCAGCTGCTGGTGACCTCGTCTACGTGTACTTCGGCAGTTCGACCGTCGATTTCGACGAGTTCCACCGTATGCTCCACACCAGGTGGTGCAGAGACGGTGACTTGCGCGTGAATTAGTTTTAAGTGATAGTAGCCTTGCGCTGCAGCTACCGCACTCTCTCCTCCTCCCCCACCTGAGCCCGGTGTCAAGACAGAGTCAAGAAGACCGGAGGCGGGAGAGGGCGCAGGTGGCTGGCGCGGCCGGTGCCGCCCCCGGGCGTGCCACCACACCTGGCTCGGATCACACGGAGTGGGAGTGCCAAAAAGGCCACATTAAGAAGGAGCCATTGCAACCTGACTCTCAGTCCGCCAGTCAGCCACTCCACACAAAACACACATTGGGCTGACCACGCGGTCCGAGTTATCCCGTCAGTTGGCAACCTTCCAAGCCACGGCTTTTAGCGCACCGTGATAGTTTCAAGCGCGTCAGATTGTTTATAGTGAGGAATATGCGCTGAGCTGTCGACCTCACTCTCTCCCCACCCCCACAGTCAGACTACTGTCCGAGCCGGTCAGTTGCCTGATGTGGGAGTGGGCGCATTGGCTGACGGATCGGCGTACCCGTCTTTGCGCGCCCCAGCACGACCTGGCCCCCATAACGCACACACCAGGATTCACAAACTCAGGGGATATGGAGCAGCCATCGCCGTCTGACTCCCAGTCCACTGGTCAGCCACTCGACACACACAGCACATACACTGAGCCGACGGCGTGGTCTGGTGGAAGCGTTAGATTGGCAGACTTCCCAGCCACGGTTTCTAGGAAACAGTGATATACTCTGGTAAATGGTGATTGTGAGGGTGTTGTCGATGTATTGGTGTAGGTAGTGTGCGCTGATGTAGCTTAGCCTCCGGTGGTTTACCGGAGGTTGTCGTGGAGGCGCATGTGTCCTAATAGGCCCATGCGGTGTGTAAATGTGCGGGAGCAGTGAGGGTAGTGAAGGCGGGCGCGTCGACTGTATGTCGGAGCCCCAGGCACTGGTTCACCAGCCTCCGTGCGATGGATTCGCAGGTGACCGACCAGGCCGATGCGTGAGTTGAAGTTGCGGGCGCAGTGTGGGCAGGAGAAATCGGTAGAGGCTGGGGCGATGTTATTCATGGTAGTGGGGGTGTCAGGGGCGCTAAGAATGGCAGGAGCGGAGGGTGCGCACGGTGTATCTGTGTTGTCGGCATTGTGGTGTATTCCGATGTCATGGATGCGCATGTGACCGAATAGGCCCATGCGATGAGTGAATGCGCGAGGACAGTGAGGGCAGTGGAGGCGACGATCTCTGCTGTGTGATGGTGTTCCAGGCACTGGCTCACCGGTCTCTGTACGATGTATTCGCAAGTGACCGACCAGGCCGATGCGTGAGGTGAATGTGCGGTCGCATTGAGTACAGCTTAGGAGAGATTCCCAATCGCTGATGGTGGTGGTGGTGGTAAAGGTAGTGAAGGCGAAGGCGGTGGTGGTTGCGGTGGTGGGGGTAGCAGGCGATGAGTAGATGGGTGTGGTCTCTATGATGGTGGGAGTAATGGAATTGATTCCAGGAGTGAGGGTGGGAGAGTCAGAAGGAGGGTTGGCCGAATTTGACATAGAAATTGGAATTGTCGGATTGTTGGTGCATTGCGTCCGAAGATGTCCAACCAGGCCGATTCGCGCGCGGAAGATGCGTTGACAGCGCGGGCATGTTGGCAGGGCCTGGGCATTGGCGGTGTTGGTCCGGGGCGCTGGTGACTTTCGTGCCGCTCTTTTGGCCTTGGCGGCGGCGATCCGGTTGGCCTACAAGACCTGGCCCCCCAAACACAAGCACCAGGATTTCACACAACAGGGGGTTGAACGACTAACATCTCACATGTGTGAGATAGTCAGAGGTCACGTTAAGAAGGAGCCATCGCAGCCTGACTCTCAGTCCGCCAGTCAGCCCCTCCACACAAAACACACATTGGACTGACCACGCGGTCCGAGTATTCCCATCAGTTGGCAACCTTCCAAGTCACGACTTTTAGCGTACCGTGATAGTTTTAAGCGCGTCAGATTGTTTATAGTGAGAAAATGCGCTGAGCTGTCGACCTCACTCTCTCCCCAACCCCCACTCTCAGACACTGTCCGAGCCGGTCAGTTGCCTGATGTGCGAGTGGGCGCATTGGCTGACGGATCAGCGTACCCGTCTTCGCGCGCCACAGCACGACCTGGCCCCCATAACGCACACACCAGGATTCACTAACTCAGGGGATATGAAACAGCCATCGCCGTCTGACTCCCAGTCCACTGGTCAGCCACCCGACACACACAGCACATACACTGAGCCGACGGCGTGGTTTGGTGGAAGCGTCAGATTGGCAGACTTCCCAGCCACGGTTTCTAGGAAACCGTGATATACTCTGGTAAATGGTGATTGTGAGGGTTTTTGTCGATGTATTGGTGTAGGAAGTAAGCGCTGATGTAGCTTAGCCTCCGGTGGTTTACCGCAGATTGTCGTGGAGGCCCATGTGTTCTAATAGGCCCATGCGGTGTGTAAATGTGCGGGAGCAGTGAGGGCAGTGAAGGCGGGCACGTCGACTATATGTCGGAGCCCCAAGCACTGGTTCACCAGCCTCCGTTCGATGGATTCGCTTGTGACCGACCAGGCCGATGCGTGAGTTGAAGTTGCGGGCGCAGTGTGGGCAGGAGAAATCGGTAGAGGCTGGGGGGTGTCATTCATGGTAGTGGGGGTGGCAGGGGCGCTAAGAATGGCAGGAGCGGAGGGTGTGTATGGTGTATCGGTGTTGTCGGCATTGTGGTGAATTCCGCTGTCATGTATGCGCATGAGACCGAATAGGCCCATGCGATGAGTAAATGCACGAAGACAATGAGGGCAGTGGAGGCGACGATCACTGCTGTGCTCCAGGCACTGGCTCACCGGTCTCTGTACGATGTATTCGCAAGTGACCGACCAGACCGATGTGTGAGGTTAATGTGCGGTCGCATTGAGTACAGCTTAGGAGAGATTCCCCATCGCTGATGGTGGTGGTGGTGGTGGTATTGAAGGCGAAGGCGGTGGTGGTTGCTGTGGTGGGGGTAACAGGCGATAAGTAGATGGATGTGGTCTCTATGATGGTGGGAGTAATGGAATTGATGCCAGGAGTGAGGGTGGGGGAGTCAGAATGAGGGTTGGCAGAATTTGACGTAGAAATTTGAATTGTCGGATTGTTGGTGCATTGCGTCCGAAGATGTCCAACCAAGCCAATTCGCGCGCGGAAGATGCGTTGACAGCGCAGGTATGTTGGCAGGGCCTGGGCATTAGCGGTGTTGGTCCGGGGCACTGGTGACTTTTGTGCCGCTCTTTTGGCCTTGGCGGCGGCGATCCGGTTGGCCTCATAGATTGCTGAACCAGTCTTCACTGATATTCTCCATGCCGGTCTATCCTGGGCGAGGTCCTCCCAGGTCGCCGAGTTCATTTGCAGTTGCTTCAGCGATTCTTCAAAGTTTCCTTGTAGCGTCGTTTTTGACCTCCCTGCCAGCAAGAACCCGTAGCGACATCTCCGTAGAAAAGTCGTTTGGGTAGTCGCTCGCCGTCCATTCTTACCAGGTGGTCGCTCCATCGCAGTTGCACTTGCCTCAGCATGGCGTGGATGCTGAGGATTCCGGTCCACTCCAGGACTTCCGTGTCCGGGATCCTGTCTTGCCATCTCAGTTTCAGTATTCTGCGGAGGCAGCTGAGATGAAAGTGATTCAGCTTCCTGGCTTGGTTCGAGTAGACGGTCCAGGTTTCCGCTCTATAAAGGTGTGTCGTCAAGACGACGGCCTTGTACATCTTCAGTTTGGTGTTCAGGTGAATACCGTGGAGATTCCACACGGAGGCCTGCAGCCGGCCGAAGGCCTGACTAGCTTTGGAGATCCATTGGGCAACCTCGTGATCGATTCTCGTGTTGCGCGACATCGTGCTTCCTAGATAAGCGAACTTTTTCACGTTTTTGGGTATGAACACCGTTGAAATTGATTCGGGGAGTATTGCATTCCGTGATGGGTGGCGGCTGGTGCATGCTAACTGTTTTGGCTGTACTGATTGTTAGTCCAAAATCGGTGCAGCCTTCAGCGAAGAGGTCCATGCTCCTTTAAATGTCCTCCTCCGTCACGGTGTTAAGGGCGCAGTCGTCCGCGAAGAGCAAGTCATGGACTGTGGTCGTAGACACGCGCGTTGGAGCCTGCATACGCCGACTGTTGAGAAGGTGCCCGTCAGTTCTGTAGGCGATGCGGATACCAGGCTGTTCATCACGGTAGGCGTCCATCAGCATGGCCGAGAACATGGGGCTGAAGAGGGTGGGGGCTAGTACGCAGCCCTGCTTCACTCCGTTGGTCACTGCGAATGCTTCGGATACCGTCCCATTGTCAGTGACGCGCGCCGTCATCCCGTCATGAAGCTGACGCACCATGTGCGTGAACCGCTCAGGACAACCAAATTTCTGCATGACTTTCCACAGTCCGTTACGATTCACCGTGTCAAAGGCTTTCGTTAGATCCACGAAGGTAGTGTATAGGTGAGTTCGCATCTCCTGGCACTTCTTTTGTAGTTGGCGGGCGGCAAAGATCATATCGGTTGTTCCGCGGTGTCGGCGGAAGCCACATTGGCTTTCCGGGAGCAGGCCCTGCTCTAGGTGACCGTTCAGACGATAGAGAAGGATACGGGCGAAGATCTTCCCAGCGGTGTTGAGAGATCAGCACACACCATCTACACTAATACATAGACAACACCCTCACAATCATCATAATGTACCTGATAAAATTACGGTGTCCTAGAAACCGTGGTTTGGAAGGCTGCCAATCTGACGCTTACACCAGACCACACCGTGGGCCCGGTGTATGTGTTGTGTGCGTCGAGTGGCTGACCAATGGACTAGGAGTCAGACGGCGATGGCTCCTCAATATCCCCTGAGTAATTAAATCCTGGTGTGTGCGTTATGGGGGCCAGGTCGTGTTATGTCGCGCGAAGAGGGGTACGCCGACCCGTCAGCCAATGCGCCCACTCCCACATCAGACAACTGACTGACTCGGATGGTGGTCTGATTGTGGGGGTGGGGGAGAGAGCGAGGTCAACAGCTCAGCGCATTTTCCTCACTATAAACAATCTGACGCGCTTGAAACTTCCACGGTGCGCTAAAAGCCGTGGCTTGGAAGGTTGCCAACTGACGGGATAACTCGGACCGCGTGGTCAGCCCGATGTGTGTTTTGTGTGGAGTGGCTGACTGGCGGACTGAGAGTCAGGCTGCAATAGCTCCTTCTTAATGTGGCCTTTATGGCACTCTCACTCTTTGGGATCCGAGTCCGGTGTGGTGGTACACCCAGGGCGGCTCCGTTCGCGCCAGCCACCTGCGCCCTCTCCCATCTCCGGTCTTCTTGACTCTGTCTTGACACCGGGCTCAGGTGGGGGAGGAGGAAAGAGTGCGGTAGCTGCAGCACAAGGCTACTATCACTTAAAACGAATTCACGCGCAAGTCACCGTCCCTGCACCACCCTCCCGTGGAGCATACGGTGGACCTCGTCGAAATTGACGGTCAAACTGTCGTGTCATTACAACTGCAGAAAAGAAAGATTTATTTCTAAGATTGCCTCCTCTAGTAGATACACTAAACGACTGAGTAGGACGGCATATAACGACAACTATCACGACTGCCTTCCTAGCAGTGAACTTGCGCGTTTTCTTCGCAAACTTTCACCTCGTACGGTTTGGGGTAAAGACAGACTACCGTTGCGGGCCACGTCAATGTGCATTTATTAATTAACCAGCTCCTGTGGAGCGGGGTATATTGGCCGTTGAACGAGGCGCCTGGAAAAGAGGCTACAGAAATAACTACCTGCTTGGCTGGAAAAAGGTAAAAACCGATAGATTTTAAGTTTCATTACCGCATATCTAATCGATATGAACCGCGAAGTGGACACCAAAGAAGCTTTTCGGTTTGTCTACCGGCACAAGTAAACTATTCCATGCCAACGAGTGCTAGTAGTAGCCGAGACAAGGGCTATTCAGCTAACGAACCCAGCGCTTTGTTCTCGGAAGACGTTGGTACAGGCAGTCTGTCTTTCCTGGCCGGCTCCGGGTGATGATTGCATGTCGCCCGAAACCACTGATATCAGTCACACGCACTTCGCGTGTTTGACATATAGACAGCGGCCACACTGTACGCCCAAATACCCCTCCCCCAGCATCACATTTCTCAATATTCCAACTTCGTCATGCAAACGGCGAGGGAACGAAGAATGTGACTAGCAACCTCCCCCCCCCCCTCCCGCAGAGGCGCATATAAACCCTATCCATAGCTCAAAAATGCATTTTCCATGATATTTTAGTGGCCGGATGATTCATTACCGAAAACATACGTTTGCCAATTGACTTTTCAAGTGTAGCATGGGAATATTCCGAGGACTAATCGTCGTACCAGCAGGTGTCAAACGGGATATAAAAACAAGCCACCGTTTAGGATGACTTACCTGGTCTCGCCCGAACAAAACCCCTCGGTAAACTGGAGGGATCCGGAAGTGCAACCTTAGCAAACCGTTTGCCGGGCTCCTCTGCAGACGCTGGCGGAGAAGGTCGTCGTTGTCCACTGCGAGCTTGCAAATTGTGGTACATCACATCAAGAGTAGACTGTAACTTGCAGATGGAGTAGTTTCTGCCGATGATCAGGTAGTCACGCCTTTGGCCCGGGGTAAGCTTAGTCGGCACCGAGTCGGCGGTATCTGTAGGTCCAACCGAAAATGTGGTCCACGGCCCACTAACCGAATTTTCCTCAACATTAGACACACGGCAGCGCAAAGAGTTCTCAGTGCTGCTTTCGCTTTGGAAAGCAAAAAAGTGGATGCTGCGAAGACACGAACAGGGTGGTTGCGGGCAGTTGGATGGCGAACGAGCGGTGACTCGGGATTGCGGGTCAATGGACCGGGCGGATGGAGAAGACATCATGGCCGAAAGAACTGGGCACTTGGTCATGTGGACCCCGCCGAAAGCTCCGTTCGCTTCCTCTACTAGCAGATTCAGTTGAGAGACCAGTTCACTAACAAGAAACCTGATGCTGAGGTCTGAGTGTAAAATGAAGTTCTTTATGGTCACCAGGGGTGTTTCCAGGGCTCGAGCAACCTCCAGCCAAGGTGTGAGAACATTCGCGAAGTACGATGACATCTGGATAGAGTTAGAAGATAAGAGGTAGGAGGAAAGAAACCTGCTACTGGCACATGGATTCACCACAGTTTGTCGGGATAAGGCTTCCACAGGTGGGGGTCCGGCTGAACGAGTCTTAAAGATGGGCACTTCCACTGTGGTGAGTGGTTGTGTGAGGATTAAGTACTCCGTGATAAGGTCAAAAACAGCGTGCCTAACTGCTGATTTGAGGCGATCAATCAAGTGAGAAACGTTCGCTTCACCACGCTCCCATATTTGGAATTTAACAACCAAATGACTACCTTTAGATCGTGCCACGTTCTCCTTGCCCTCTGTTGGAGTTTTGTTGTCTGAGGAAAATTGAAGGTGTGAGAGGAATGAACAGAGTTCGTCAAATGTGAAGGCCTCGGCTGAGTTAGCAAGAGCTAAATGCAACCATTCATGGGGTTCGATAAAGAAGCGGATTTTGTGCGGTTTCATCTCCGACGTCTGGCGCGTTTCTTCAATATTCACCAGGACAGCAGCTATGCCAGACTTTGCGACTCCGAGGCCGCGGGGACGGTTGTAAAGTAGGAGCTCGCCACAACCGAGACGTTCCCGCAGAAAGGCTGCCAGCTCGCGCTCGGGTTTGACTTGATGGGTAAATAAAAGTAGGTTCTGTTTGAGATACTGACTAAAAGCGAGTACGAGGGCGCCAGTGGGAATATCCAAGTGCGCCACGGAGTGACCAAACAGGTCTGGCAGATGGGTTACTAGACGCAGATGTGGATGATCCCAGCAACGGGAAAAGAAGAAATCGAGATCTGAAAGGGTGAGTCGATTAAGAGCATTTCGAGAGAGTGCTTCAGATAGGCGTTGGAGAACGATCTTGTCCAACTGGGTCTGGAGAAGCTGCCTCACAGAGGCGTAGAGATGTCTGCTAGGGGCGGATATTCCGTGCAGTGTAGCCTGCAGAATAGTCCTCGTGCCTGTGGGCAAGTTTGTCGCGGGCGCGAAAGCGGGAGGACAGACGGGATGCGGTCGATCAATAAGAATCAGATTGGCGGGTAGACTTTCTCGTCGGAGGATGTGACCACCAGGAGGAGAACAAGGCTGACCGTTAGGGATCCCGCCATGAAAGAGAGAACATTCGCCAGTCGAATCGGTTACCTCCTTTAGAAGCATGTAGAAGGTACGATTCTGGGAAGAAGAGAAGTTGACGGACGAACATGACGTGCCGATAGTAGTAGCACGTCTTTTAGGTCCAGTAGTACACAGGCTAGTTGCAGTAAAGCTCGAAACCAGCTTTTGATTGTTAGTCCGTTGAGCGCGTGCAGACGACGCCGTCAAATTTGTGTTTACCGAGTGCTCGGCCCGAGCCTCTTGGCTGTCTATTAGAAAAAACATGTTAGCGCGGTTAAGAACAGCAAAGTTCTCCAATAGGCGACGCAACTCCGGCAAGACACGGTGCCCACGCTCACCACCAGACGAGGCACGCGGATGTATTTCGATACGAATCACGAATTGCGTTGGGCACGCAAACATTCCCGGTACCATATTCATTGCTTTGACCTGATTATAAGTCGGTCCAACCTCCGTGGTAGTCAGCTTGGTGTCCTGGTATGTTTGCAGACGTTTGTGTTTATTTGAAGGTAAAGAGGTTGGAGACACAATGCGCTGATGTAGCCGCTGGCCCACCTGCATACTGACCGCCGCGGAGTCAGTGTCTGTGGTAGACGAGGCTGACATGAGCGGATCCGTTGCGCAGGGACTCCTCTGACTGGGAATAAAGTGTTTGGGAGTAACCCTCCGAGCTTTCGGGTTTAGAAACGAGTCGATCGGGCACAGACGACAGGCATTTCCACCCTCGTCGGTATCACCCGGCAGGAGGAGTGGGTCGCACATGCGCTCCGTGCTGAGTTGGTCAAGAAGGAGAGTGCGATTGACAAATGTAACCGCATCCTGGAGATCTTTAATGGCTTTCTGAAAGACAGGACAGTAGAGGCAGTCGGATCCACTAGATCCTAGTGGACCGCGTTCACAGTGAGTATCTGAGTGGTGGAAGTACGCAGTAACAGAGGAACTGCCAACTCGGAAGATTAACCAATAAGCAAGACGGCTGCTAAACGAGCGGCGTTTAAGATGCACAAGACAGCGTTTATCTGCCTTCTGCGGAGGGAAAGAAGATGAGCAGAATTGAGGATTTTTCATGCACGTGAGATCGATAGAAACAGACCTTTGTTCATGTAATGATGTCAGTGGGGTTGATACTGGCGGTTTGACAGCTAGTGGCTCAAAGTTCTCACTCTCTGTGGCACTAGAATCTCCGTCATACCCAGCTTGCCCGGAAACATGGAAGCTATATCCCGCGTCGGGAGAGAAGTCAAGATTTCGTTGTGGTGTAGAAGAGAATGTTGATAGGACATCGGCGCCCTGTTTCACAGCATTGCAGCAAATATTGGCGCCACAGGATAGGCCGAGCATTTGCTGAGAAAGTTGGTTTTCAGGCTCGTATAGCTTACCATCAGAGCGACTGCGATAGAGAGCAGTAGCTAAATCTGACTTTTTCATTACGTGCGGTCTAGTTGGAGAGTCAGCCTCTTCGCATGTCTGACAACTTTCCATTGACGGCTGGCGGAAGTCAAAAGTGAATGATTTCTCCTTCGGCGGCATAAGACTACAAACCACGTAATAGTCATTCAAGCGCACCAGCTTTCCGCGAGAACTACGAAAAGATATTGACTCCATTTTATTAATGAACTTCGGCATCGCCTTGTCCGTGTTCACAACGAACAATAGATTTACAGAATCCGATTTTATGCCAGCCGTCAGTTCTTCCAAAGCATCAAATTCAGCCATCCTTCTAAAGTTGAAACTTTGAGGGAGTTCTTGGTGTGGCAATAACGGTACTGCTTGACCTGACTTCAATACTTGGGGCGTTCGCATTACAGGACCAACAACAGGCGCTGAGTTTACAAGTAGCATGTTGGTGGTTTCCATGTGCTGCAGAACTAGCTCCAAAGCGCGCTGAGAGACAGGATGTAAGAGTCGCAGAGAGCATATAACTTCATCCTTCAGCAACCAACGGAATATTAGGACAGTTTGCTGTAATGCGCTACGCTGTTCCATGTTCAGGTATCTGATGGTGTCGTCGCAGATGAGAGCGCGGCAAAGATCGCAGACAGGTTCCCAGTCCACCGACGGATCAATGATGCAGTCACAGAGATATGGTGCAAATGGAAATTCATTAAAATCAGGCTCCTCGTCTGTGCCTATTTGTCGGAGGTCCTGTATGAGGTAGCCAGACCGGAGGATATGTTGCCTTCGGCTGACGCCAAATGGGTGTCCGAGGCGGACGAACACTGGGATTCAGGGGAAGTATATTCTGATGTTTCTTGCTCGTTTTCATCCTCCTCTTCGACAGTCGAAAAATTAGCTTTCGAAAACTGATCTCCATCTTGCAACTTATCTGCTGCACCGTCTGACATAGAAATCGAGTTTGGTCGCCATACTCTGGGAATAAAAACCACCTCCAGGCGAATGTCCTCCAATCGCACCTCGGACAGCACGGTATTATCTTTATGGGTGTCGATTAGTTCCGAAAGAGACGGTATGAGATCTAACAAACAGAATGGGAGATCTTCAGCGGGCAATTTGATTGAGGAACCACAATAGCTGAGGTGGACTACAAGCTTGAGAAAAAGGGGCTTTGTTGTCAACAGTATACAAGGTTGTGCAGATTGAACTGGCGAATTAGGATGTGAGGCATCCTGTGCGTCCTCATCTGACACGGATGAAGCCGAGAAAACCACGTGTGGTAGGCCAGAGTTCTTACTAAACCGGGGTTTGTAGGTGGTCTCTGTCGCGAGGTTCAGCGCCCGGAGGACTCCTGAAAGTTCATCACAGACGGTAGGAACGTCGGCATAGCCCGCAAGTCGAAAAAAGTAGAAGCCTGGAAAGCGTGGAACCGGTGCGAAAAACTGATTGATAACACTAGCCAGTCGGGCCTGAATTCTAGGGTGGTCGTTAATGCGAAGACCACACTGCATTGATTTTGTGCTTTGGCAAGACACGGAGGCATTGCGTGCAAACACCCTGCCCTTCGAGTCCAACGAGAAGCTATCATCCTCCGTCTGACATCGTTTTACAGCGTTGAAGCAATGTGAACAAGTGGCACACAGAAAGTCAGTGGCATCAATTTTAATTGGACGCAATGAGGAACAGAACCTGTCAGAGACAAGAACCATGCGGAGAACATTGTCTGACAATGGAAAACCTTGATCAAGAGCCCGGTGTATGGTCTCCACAAAGGACTCGTCGCACAGACCCATGAGGAGAATAGTAGTTTCGCGAAGGCATCTCCACAACGAAACCAACTCTTGGGTTAATCTTGTGTTCCCCTTGGCAGCATCTAGTAGGGTTTGTGGGGCACGCATAGGCAGAGACTCGTATGTGAAAAACAGCGAACCCCCTCTGTCCTCCATGCTACCAGCATCCTTGCTATTTGGGTGTAACAGGGAATCTATAACCACACGCATCGGCCTGGTGTAAGTCCAGCGATCATCTAAGAGGAAAGAGAGGTAAGTATGAGAACAGGAAAAAACAAAAATGGGAAGAGACCCTGGAGAAAACTGAGCACTTGGCTGGAGTGTTGTGATGAGCGCCTGGGTAAAGGTTGAAACGGCAGAGTCAAGGTTTGCGGGCAAAAAGAAGAGGGCAACAGTAACGGATTTCAGATCAACACCCTCCCTGTCTAGACTATCCACAGGACCCTGAGGGCCAAACACGATAGCGAAGCACTGCCACTCTGGAATTGGGGAATTTTTAAGAAAGTGGCGCAGAGTGTCTTGTGAAGAAGATGGCTGTGAGCTTATCATAAACTTGTCAAAAGCCTCAGAGTCGGCAGTAGTCATAGGAATTGCAGCTATATGAGGCATACGCTGGCCCAGGTTGAGAAATAACCGGACTAGCAAATTTTCTGTAGCCATGTAGTTAAGTTTACCTTCGTCCATTGATGTGAGAGCTGGATTAATAGGTAATGGATAAACGAGACAGAGCTGGGGGGCAACCGCGATCAGGTTAGTCAGGTTGAAGGGGACAGGGGTAACCGAGTCGGTAGTTCCTTTCACGGGACCATCATACGTTTTCTTTGGTATTTTTTCAGCAGGCTCCTCCACGAGGCTATGTTTTGAGGGTGTTTTATTGCCAACTGCCCCGCCGCTAGCTCTTTGAAGGCGAATTATCTTCAGTAAGCATGCATTAAGAAGACTTTCAAGGGTGAAGTATGCGGAGAGGCAGACTGAATCTAACTGCAGCATGCGTTGCGCAACCTGCTTATAAGAGAGGTGAGCCAAATAGTCAGCTTCCCTTGATAGACCGAAGGCTCGGCCATGTTTAGGCTCGATCCAAACTTCACTAACAATCTGAAAGTCAGAACTTTGATGTGAGGCCGTCAGATACTTAAGCCTGGATAAAACGGTAGGCGGAACAGCCGGTAACATAGTGTCTAAAAGACGCTGCACGTCCTGAGCGGCTCTTTGAATTGCGTCTGAGTTTTCTTTGTCACTGTCAAGGAGAAAAGTACGGCAACTGCGAGGATGGAAGGGATAGAGATGGTATTGTACCAAACAGGGTTGAGCGTCCGAATTTACGGAGTCCGTAGTGAAGAGAATCTCTTTGACAAGGCTGATAAACCCAGGTAGAGGACCGGAACGCACAAAGTGGAAACCCTCCTGAATGCGGAGGTTCATTAGTGTGGAGAATATCTTCTGGAGGCAGTTAATAGACTTTGAGTGAAGTGGTAAAACCCAAATTCGAGCCGTGTGGTAAAGATGCTGTCTTAAAAGGGATGGAGATACGTCACAGCGAACTTCGGACACTGCACACTTGATAAGCTGCGAACCTCCATTACGAATGGACGATTGTTCGGTGGTGGAAGAGTGGATAGCTCGAACCTTTGTGTTACAGTACGTGCCCGTCTCGACTACAAGACGGTCCAGACGCGAACGGATAACAATGCAACAAGGAGTCTCCGCCCAAGACCTCTGAAGAGGCGGAACATGCAACTCAGCATCATAAAGGTGGTGAAAGTTGCCAGACTTGTGCCTTGATTTTGGAACGGCTTGTTTACCTCGAGGTGGGAAACTTAGTGACTGAAGTTGTTCGGATAGGTGTTGCAATGTGACGCGTCGGAGATCAGACGGAATGCCTGCAGCAAATGCTATCCTAACACGTATTTCTGGAAGTTTCATCTCGAGACGTACCAAAGTGAAGTATGAGGGCACGCTTGGGTCGGATGGCTCTAGCAGTGTTGAGTCCTTCGAAAGGTCATTATTGGAGACACTCAATGTGTCTGTACTAGGCGGGCTTTCAAACCTGATGTAGGTGTGATTCTCCAGCAACACAAAGCTACTCCATTCTGAAAACATGCTATGTATTCTAGAGAGTGACTGTCGAAAAGACAGTGTATCCATGCTACGTCGACCAGAAACCGGAATAAAGAGATTCTGTGGCAGAGGCGAGTCATGTTCCAGGAGAATGTAAATTGTATCTGTATGCATCCACCTGTAGCAATTAGCGATATCCAATGAGAGGAGACTTTTCCAGTAAGATGCGAAACAGGATAGTGAAGCTGATTTGCCGGGTTGCTCTCTAGCAGGATCCTCTGTGAGGTTGCCTGCAAGATGGATTTCAAGGTTCCCACCTTGGGCTTGGACTGTAAGGAAGACAGGAGATATGCCATTCACGTACTGTGAAGGAACAGTGTAGATGGAGGGATTTAGATTGAAAGAGGACACCTTTTCAAGGTAATCATCCACGTGGTTCAGTAAACGCAGATGAAATGCAAATCTGTCTAAAACAGACCTTCGATAGTTGTTTCGCGGAGAACGCTTCCAGTCATTTGTCACCCCATGAATAAACGAGTAACTGGCAAGCACACGGAGATTCGCGACACAATAGGGTGCATTCGATTCCGGCGATTCCTGGTGAGGGAGGCCTAATAAATGACGCCTCCGGTGATAATGAGCATGCTGATGAGGCAAACTAATGCCCATTTGGGGCGGGCGCACAAGGGAAGGCAATACACTCGGTTGCCGTAAGATGGGTAAATTGCCAATTGGTAAATACCATTCGCCACAAAGAAAATAATTGAATATAACACCCGGCTTCCAAGCCAGCACAAGCTCTAGCTGCACATAAGGATTCCTTGTGACTGGGACCTTGTTTTGGTGCGCAAGTTTTTCCATCCCAACTTCCGATTTAGGCCCATTCTTGTGACTTGGCGCCGTGCTTGCCTGCGTGCCGTGAACGAAAACAGAAGCAGAACGCAGTCTGTAGCCATCTTTTAGCCGCGAGGCTAAAACGTGTGTTATGGAGGCGTGCACAACACGAGAAAATGGTCTAATTTCTTCCAACGGAGTCCAGCTTTGGTCTCCCTCTTTGGAGGGGTCACTGCTGGCATCATCCTGCAACTTAAGGGCTAAAAATAACTCGTGGACAGAGTTCCAGGTAGAGGAACTATCTGGTGCCTCCCGAAGACTCTTCCATCGTTGTGAGGGATTAGCCAGGCAAAATCCTGCAGTGGCATGTGCAATAAATCGGCAGAGGTCATACTGTGCAACACAGGGACCGCTAGAGAGAGCCAGAAGAAGACCACGTGGAGCTGGAAGCTCAGCACTCCATGCCTCGCTCTGGTAGTCGTATGGAAAGAGGACAATGAAACAGCAACGAATAGCTTCAGCACGCAAGTGCGCCAAGCTGCGGTCGAGCTCCACCATGTCGTAGGTGTCAAGACATCCATCAGAGATGATAACGAGTGAGGCAGGTGCCCAGTCTGGTTTTTGCATTGCTAGAGTTAGTACACCATGTCGCAGCAAATCTACTAGGGCAGAGCGCATTGAGGCAGTCCGGTCAAGCTGAGTAGATTGTGGCTTCAGAAGCTCTTCCGTCGCCTCCAGATGGAAGAGCTTCTGGGCAACAGTGTACATCACTGCCCCCAGGCCTGCCTTTTCCGCCTCCCAGTCGTGTATGATGGTGAAGGACTGTCTTCCTGGTACGACACCAATTATGCTGATAAATAAGGAGAGTTTCTTGAGATAGGCCTGCCTTAGTGGCAGTTCTAGGTTGCAGTTTTCGGGTATCAAACGTCGGAGGGTCGTTTCTATGCTTGTGGTGGCGTGATGTAGTGGGCAGTACCCAGAGGAACTCGGCTGAAACATCGAAGGACTGAGGTCAATGACAAAGACAATACGGTAAGCCTGTGCGAGAAATTTGACAGTAGTCGACGGACGAAGGTAGTAAGTAAGAGGAAATTTTTGGGGCCCGAGACTTGGAGAAGCTGCAGCCAAGGTCAGCACATTCCAGTCCACAGGTCGGGCACGCCCCGTGTCCTGACAAACACCGTCCGCGTCTTCATCCAGGCATAGTCCCGGGGCATCAGGCTGGCCAAAAACAATCCTTTTGTTTAGGTTACCGATGAACCACTCCACACGCGTATTATGGGAGACCTTGACGCCTTCCTGGGCGAGAACGTACACAACATCTGCATCCATTGCTTCAAGTAAATTTCAAATCAGCGATGCTGTTGTGCGGCATTTGGACTGCATAAAGAAGAAAACGTGTGAAAACTATGTCATCAAGGAGGACAAATAGACGTTCAGGCAACGGTAAATTAAAATACTTTCCTTACTGTCTAAAATAGCATAGGTAGTGGTTTGGTCCTGATGAAAGACAGAATCTTTGCTTAGAGGTTTCATGCTATAAAACGCAAATTTATCTACCATACGCAAATTCACATTTGTCAAAGACAGTAAATAAATGACACCTATCTGTCATTCTTAGTCAGGAATTACTAAATGTAAATAAAACTAGCTTAACAGTCAGCTTTCTTGAGTGTTAATCAAAGATTGATACCCAAGGATCACAAAACAGGTTTGATTTGTGGATCGTTTGAGTGAAATGCGCACAAGCGTGTTTCCGGTCAGATAAATTTTTCAGGTGGGTGGTTGGCTAAGGCGAGCATGAATAAGCCATAAACAACAACCATCCGAGGGGTCCCCTTGTCATTTGGTCTTCACTGCCACCACTTGAATGGAAACTGGGCGGTTAATTGTTAGATAGCTTGGGTGAGACCTAGAGCCACACGCGGGCGCATTTCTGAGCCACAAACCCGGGAAGATTTAGGTACAAAGTTCTGTGCGAATATGCAGTATACGAAAATGAGGTTTCATGAGTAGGGCCTCAGGTTGAGGTGGCACGGTCAGTCTACGTTCATTAATGCTTTTGCTGACCCCCACAATAATATACTGGCGGTTACAACCGAAAGTGTCATTGAAACTGGTTGATATATCTGTACCACTCCATACCAACACCCGAATTTCTTCTATGGCTCCATGAAAGTGCGCTCTGCACAACGAACATACCTCGGTTACCTCCCTGGCCGACGGGGAAAACATGGCAAGGGTATTAGCCATGCGTTTCCACGCTTGATCGCCGCCATCTTCAAAATAAACTGAGAACGACATGCAACCAAGTCGGCGAGTCAGTCTTATGAAGTTGCTTTTCTCACTATAGAAAATTAATGATACAACTGACTTTTACAGTCAGTGCTTAGGCTCAAATGCGCTATTTAGATGCGCATGAGGTAAAATCGACTTGATGCACTTTTGATCTCTAAAGCATGAAATACCTGTCTGATCGGCATCTCATCCATCATTAAAAAATGACGGCACTATGGCTATGTGCAAGGATGCGTTGCCATCTAACCGATGGGACTGCATTCTCTGGAAACCTAGGCTTTTATACAATCGAAGTCGGTCACGTGGATCGAAATCTGGCAAAAACAACACGATGGGAGTTTCATGGACGCTCAATGTTTGGTGTGTAGCTTTATCTCCAGGTAAATACTTGGCTTGGTCAGTTTATTTTCCAGTCAAGTTTAATGAATGTATGCATGAGTTCATCACACACCCAGTCTCTGATAGTTTTACTTCTTAAATTCCATACTGCCGCAAATAAAGAACTAACTTATTAGCATAAGCGCCTGATGTTCGGATCAGCCAAACGAGTAGTCCTTAAATTGCCAGTTGCTCTGGTTTTTGTGTAAAATAAAAAATAGTCAGTAGACTTCTTTCTCTGGCGATTTATTTCGGAAAATACATAATACAGTAGAGGTAGCTGTTGTCCGCTATTGTGGTGAAGCAGATGGCGTGTGTATGTCCAGTGTTTGGGCATCAAATAATTTAAAAGCTATGGATGCAACATAATCAGTCACCATTTGCAAGATCAGCTACCACGTACGGAAAAGTTGCACGCCTCGTTGATGCATCATGTCTTCGAAGACACGATTTGATTTGAAAATTCGAGCCCTGATAACAATTTTGCAGCGTTACGCTCGCTTGCTGACGTTTGCGCTAGTAGGCGCCTCATCGTCGGCATCGGGCGTTCTTCCCCCGGGGAATCACCCCCCCCCCCCTCCCCACCCGTATCCTCTCCCATCCGAGTGCGCTCTACGGACCGCGTTCTTGGTAAACCTGCTCAGCTTCAGTCAGGGTTTGCGCGCGGCGAGCACGTACGCGCGCGACCTAGCCTTGACGGAGGTGGCCGCGCGATAAACAGTGGCTGTATCTAGTTTTCGTGGCTCAGACGTTTCACTCGATTTAGGCGTCCAACGGTCTGAATCGCAGTTACCTGTGTTTCAACCCCATGCTGGGAAATGCCTGGAGTATTGAACTGCGAAATTGCTTCCGAAGGTGGGGGCAGTGTTAAGACTGTATGGTAAGCCGTGTTGATCAATATCTATGGCATATTGGATGCACTACATCGGCAGCAGCCCGGGACATCGGGCCGGGCAGCTCCCCAGCTGCCCAAAACTCTTCTGCCACAGCAGTTGCATTCGGCAACAGGTAAGCTGGTAAGCTATCTATTAATTCTGTAACTCTTGTATTAGACCTCCTATTTTACCTGCCTCGGCAGGCACAATATAGACGATTTCGTAAAACGAATATTTGTCGCTATTTTTGACGACTAAATTAGTCTATACGTCAATTTTCAAGGACGTAAGGATAAAGACAGTTTGTCTAAGTAAAAAATATATGAGATCATGCTGAGTAAGTCAATCAATAACTGCCTCACTATCACTATATAGAGGTGTTTTCTGCCTGGAATGTCAGCGGCTCGTATAAATTATCCGATTTGAAGTCTGCCATCGCCAGGCAACTAAAAGGTCGCTTGATAGACATTGCCAGAGGCAGCAAAAACAAATTTAACGTCCAACAGATGGAAAGTCAATACACAGTTTTTTAAAGTACTGCTGGCTTGCAGGCAACAATGCTGGAACATTATCGGTTAACCTACCGCCTTCAGCACAATGACGACGGAGGAAAAAAGACACCGCAAACCTTTGTACATAGTCCTTTGAATTTTTAATAAATTATTCTGTAATGAACGTCTTCACCAAGCCTTAAACTTAATGATACAGGCGCAATTGTTATTATAAGCGTAGAAGGCTAAGGAAAGAATTCAAGCGGAAGGCGTCGGTACCATTTTCGCCTGTTGCCTAATATCTCGATTAATCAGTATCTACTAGATATATATCAAGCGGCCAAAATAGATATACCACCGATATTCATATCACGATTAAGAGATATCTAATAGATATCTAGTAGATATTGCTTGCTATTAGGGCTATCCAGCTCTGCGTGGCTCTGGTATGTGCACATGCGTGATGTCGCCGATGAATTTTTCTCAAAAACCATCCAATAAAGAAAATTTACATTCGGAAGATATAAAGTTGGAATTTATGTTAAAGAAAAAAGTGAATGTTTTAAGAATTGACAAATCTGCGAAACCAAGTTGCCTCGCGTAACAAGAACTTTAACCTCATCACAACCTTATATGTGCAGATAAACAATTCATCATTGTTTACGAAGTATACTGTTCCAGTGCCCAAAGTAAATAGAAATTACTTACAAAACTTGGGATCAGTATTGATTTTTACCTTCTTTCTCTCAATACCTGCTCTTTTGTGGGTTAAAATGGACTACTATGATAATAGTTAATCACCCCGTAGTTATTTTCTTGTCTCCTGCAAAAAATATATATTGGTCGATGAACTCCTCGCTAATCTTCCAATTCTGAGAAAATTTATTTTAATTTTCGTTCTGTCACAAATATTCTGTCATAATTTCACATGTGCACTCCGCATTTTTCTGCGATATATCCACGTGGACCTAAATCGGTGTAGGGGTAGGGGAATCCTAATTTTAATGCGATATGGCATTGACTACGTTTTGGATGGGTCCTAACAAAAAAGGATACTTGCTGTGAAATCCTTAGTTGTACCTTTAGAGTACCAAACAACTGGATCTTCATATATTAACTCTCCAGACACCTGATGGATTTTGAAGCGCTGCTCGTCATCACAGAGCGCATTCGGACAGAACTGACTTCATGTTTAGCCGATGAATTCTTGAATCAACAGGTACAATGTACATGTGGTTCCTAAATGGACAGTTAGCAAGTTGTTTGGATCTCATCACAAGTAAGGATGGTAACTGTCCTATGCTTGGATTAAGTTATCACAGCGCAATAAATCAAGGTGCTCACTGCGTTCAAGTTTTTGAGTGCAGTCATGTTCTTGTACCCAAAGTTCGAGCACTCATGGAGAGAAATGTTGGGAAAGGGGATTATTTGCAAAGTTAGGAATTACTGAATGAGATAGACTGGAACTCTGCACGCGTACCTGACCTAAACGCCGCCTGCTAATTCTTTAGGAACTTGATTTGGCACTTGGTAGATAGCTGTGCTAGCTTAAGTGGAGATCGTGCGTCTTCTGACCATGGTGGGTGAAATCCAAGGTAACACGAAACCTCAAGATGAAATGGGGACTGTGGAATAGCTATGTCAGATATCAATAAACTTTGCATTTTTCTGATTTTATGAAAAAGAGCAATTGGTATCGGAAGCATCTGAGAAAAGAACAATCAACTTTTGAATCAGAAAAAGTCAAAAGAATGCATCAATAAGGCAAGACGCAATGGTAATTTCATGCCTTTTTTACAAGGTGGTCATAACAACACTTATCTCTTTTACAATTTCTGTATGTCCCTGTACACCGGAGAGCCGCCTTTTGCCAAGAAAGTACACCGAAAGATTGACACTCCCAAAAATACAATTATAATGTATCGTTCAAAACAAACACCGTAAGGAAAACTTTGGGACGGTTACCTCTCACTAAATCTCCTGGTCCACATGGCATATCCGCAAAATTTGTAAACTTACCCGCAGACCAACTGACCTCTCCACTCTCCAAGATCTTCTTAAGTTCGACGGAGGCTTGAGCTCTGCCAACCGACTGGAAGCTGGCTTACATAAACCCGATTTGAAAACAGGAATATAGAATCTCGACAAATAGCTTCAGACCAAGTGAGTCTCACAAGAATTTTTGAAAACTAATGGAGAAAAGATGAAAAAGGAACTGATGACACATGTTGAGGAAAACAATATGTTTCGTGTTCATTATGTCTCACAAATTTGCTCACGATTATGGAGGAATTGACGAATTAATTAGAAATGGATTTGTCGGTAGGTATAGTCTACATTGACTTCAACAATGCATTCGACAGGGGTTCCACGTGGATAGCGGTTATTCAAGTTATATCAAATCGGTTTTACGGCCAATTTTTTCACAGGCAGACGTCAGGGTGTTTGTATAAGTGACATCACTTTGTATTGAAAGCGCTCACAGTTGTTTTTCGCAGGGGAATGCTCTGGCTCCCATTGTATTTCTGTTATTTATGAACGAGTGCCTTGGTCGTCTGAACTGTGAAAAATTATTGTTCGCTGCTGCACTGAAGAAATGGAATTAAATCGAAAAGCCGGAGAATGTGCTCATCTTGCCAAATACATACGGTCGCTTGTAAAATTGGTGTGATAGGGGCCTTCTTAATTTTAATTGCAACAGGTTAACGTGACAAGTCGTCCTACTGCGGTCTTGTTACAGAAAGTTTATGAGATTTGACTATCAGTACATCACCGGTGATCACCATGTCGAACAAGTAAACGAGCTAATGGACCAAGGGTAATGACTGACGCCCACTATCATATCATCGCCTCATTGTATCAGAATAGCAAAGAGGGCTATGTGTCTTCTGATAAAGATTAGGAGATCCTTTTCTAATTTTGACGAAGAAATTTTTGGTTGTGTCAAGATGGAATAAAAGTTTCTCAATTCTCTCTAATAGCTCAGATTACTAGCAGATTACTAGCGCCATAAATGAACGCTCCCATTGGCTTGCATACACAAGTTTTCATGTCAATTCTCTAGTCCTATTGGCTTGTGTCACTTTTAATCGTTAATGCTATTGGCCCCAGGAAAAGTCAGGAAGTCTATATTTTAACTACCTGTAAAAATGTCGTAACTACCAATCAAGCCCGGAAGTCCATAAAAACTGTATTGATAATCCTATTGGCTCTTTTCGATCTACAATGTATGACTTACGCATACCCATTGGTCTATTCTATGTAAACCTATCAAATCTTCTGGAGAACACGACATAAATACCGAGGGGAACTGAGGCTCATCACTTTGGACCGGAGACCGCTCTCTGACGCTTATCCAGCCATCGCCATTCCTTCTCCTAAGGATCTCCCAAAGATCTCCCCCAGGACAGCCAATCCCCACCAAAGGATCCTCGCAGGACCAAGCCCCCAATATAATACCAACTCCTAGTTTCAAATAATCCCTTAACTCTTCACCTTGCCAACTGTCTTGTTCTTACTTGGGCATCCTTTATTTGGATTCGTTGCGCATCTAACACGGGCCCATTACATTTTGGTGGCAGCGTTGGGATTATAAATGTCCGACGACTTGATAACTAGGCTATTCCAGGCGACGGAGCGAGTTTCAAGCTCTGGAGGCTGTCCACCTTAGCCGGATAAGCTTACGGTGTATGACGACTCTTACTTGTGGGAGGACCGCATGAAAGTTTACCTGGAGGCCGTAGATGAAGGTGCCCGCCCAGCCGCCATCCTGCGACGGCTAGACAACGAAGTGTACACGGTGGCCAGGACTGCCAACCTTACAGCGTCGCTCACCCCCACGACCATCTTCGAGCGTCTGCGGCGCGAATGTTGACGGTCGTCGATGCCTTGGGTTGCCCGTGCCTCCCTCAAAAGTCACCGACAACACGCGGCGAGTCTGTCGTAGACTTCCAGTGACATCTTCGAGTCCTGGCCCGTCAAGCCTACCCAAACGAGTCCTTCACCGAGCTCGAGGCCAGGATTTTGAAAACTTCGTCGACGGGAACTCTCTCCCTGAGATCAGACGCCAATTCCTCCGCAACCCCCCAGCAGCATCAAGGTTGCCCTCGATATTGCTCAGCGAGAAGAGGACATTTATACGGCCTGTCCCTTGGTCCAAGTCTCCTCCCCATCAGCCTTTGGGTGTCATCAAACTCCTGCCGCCAAAGAGGACTCTTAGTCAATGTCTTCGCCATGGGACAACGACAGAGCCACGACATCGTCACACAAACGGCTCAATGGCAGTGGGGCCCTCCTCAGTCCACTCCTCCTTGGCGTAGCTCTCCACAACCCCAAACTCCTTGGCGTGGCCCTCCACAGTCTCCTTGATGCGGGAACTGGAGGCAACAACGTGGTCGTCAGACCCGCCCTCCACCTTCCCCAGGTGTTCATGTGATCACCTCAGGTGAGGAAGAAGCGCTTGGTAAGTGCATATTTATATCTGATATGCTTATTGCAAACGAAGGTTACATGCCACACTACCCTGCTATAGATGCAACCATAAGAAATACTAAGTTGCCATACTAAGTTGATTCAGGAGCCGGCTGCACCATCATTATGCAGAACATTTTTCTTCAACTTCAGACTAGAGTGAAGTATTGCACAAAACCTTAGGTCAGCCTGAAGATGGCAAAGGGAGCCACTTTGTGACATAAAGGCATGATAGAGCTTAATTTGGAAATAGGTCACGTTATTTTTAGTCATAAGTTTGTTGTCTGTCCTGACATTGCCTGGGACTGTATATTAGGTTCTGATTTTCGTCATGCATTTAAATGCTCCTTAGATTTAACGCTAACACTCTCCATGTCGGTGATACGGAGGTGGCCTTCAGGACCGCGGTACCGGATTGTCAACATGTAGTTAATGCATTTAAGTTAGAGGAGGTTAATAATTTAGTGCCCCCTACTCTTGACAAGGATAGCTCGTCTAAGTTATGTAGTTTGATAGAGGAGTTAAAAGATATCTTCGATTGGGACGGCCGTTCACTCGGACGTACTAATGTGGCTCAGCATGAGATCGATACAGGTGTGACTCGGCCCACGAATATTCCTCCTAGGCGATTACCCGTGTTCTACCAGACACAGTTAAAGGCAATGGTAGATGATATGTTAGAGTGGAAATTATCAGGCCGTTCAATTCACCTTGGTCGTCTCCGGTCGTGTTAGTTATGAAGGAGGATGGTACTATGCGGTTATGCGTTGACTATCGCAAATCAAATGCAGTGACAACTAAGGATTCTTTCCCTCTGCCCAGGATTGATGCCACCCTAGATCCCCTTTTGGGTAATCAGGTATTCTCTACTCTTGATCTAGCAGCCGGTTACTGGCAAGTAGAAGTGTGACCCGTTGACAGAGAGAAGACTGCTTTCGCAGTCCCCTCGGGTCTTTACGAGTTTGAGACAATGCCTTTTGGCCTAGCTAATGCTCCAAGTACTTTTCAACGGCTAATGAATCAAGTCCTGGCTCAACTCATTCCCAAGTCACGCCTAGTTTATATGGATGACATAATTGTTCTTGGTAAGGATTTTGACAGTCATATTAGCAATGTCCGAGCCGTGTTTACCAGTCTCCCACAGGCTGGTCTCAGCCTTAAGCCCTGTAAATGTGTTTTTATTAGACCTCGTGTCAATTTTTTAGGGCATGTAGTCTCGGCCTCTGGTATAGAAACGGACAAGGATAAAGTTAGGCAAATCCGTGAGTGGCCAAACCCTATTTAGAATTTCGAATTTCGAATTTATATTTGGTTAGCACCGGGAAGGTACTGTCTTAGCAAACATTAGTAACGAAATAAAGTTATGACAATGTGTGCAGATAAAATGTACAAATTCATAAATTGTCCTGCTATGTCAACAGTTAGCAGTGTTTTAAAATTAATGGTGAACTAGAAAAAATAGGCAGTGAAAAAAAAACTCCTACCATGAAAATGGAAGCAGAGTTCAATAGGCCTTCATTTTCGAATAGAAGGTAGGAGAAAAAAACTGCTTAGGAAAAAATAGTCAGGTGGTAGAATAGGGTAATACTGCAGTTGCATTTTAGAATGAGATAATGAAACGTCGAGGTGATTCGTTCTTGATCACTTAGGCGTATGAAACAGAATCTCACGAAAATGCGTCAATGAACTTAAGTCCTCAGCATCATAGGATCCAGAATTGAATTCTGATGATGGTTAGTATCCAAAGAAACCGCAGCATTTAAGACTGTGGACCACCGAATTTGTACGTCCGAATGACGTCATCGTTTGGAGGACGGGTGATATAAGGAGACATTATAGTTCATGGGCGTCTCGAGGTAGCGTAAATATAGTTTCAAGAGGGTTACTCAAATTCCCGATGGTCCTTTCTCCGAGTCATGGGGAAAGCTACTGGGAAAAAGATGAGGAAAATAAAAGGTTAATAGAATCAGTGTTAAGATAAATGTGCAGTCTTCGCTTGAATGCAGATAGACTAGTTAACGACCTAATTTCAATTGGCAACTTATTCCAAAGAAAAACTATACCTAGAAGCAAAGAAGAGAGAGCGTTTTCACGTGGAGGATGCAGGGGAGGTATAATTAGTTCAGAATTTCTTAGGTTATAAGGAAGACTAACGGGGGTAATGACAGAAAGCTTTGGGAGAGTTGAACTATTATTAAGACGAAAAAGGAGACAAAAAGCCTGCTTCAAGTCTCCTGACCCAAAGAAATTTTAGCTTCGTTAGCTGGCATCTTGTTGAGTAGGAAGTCGTTAAAGGAGTCGGATATAGGAGTTTTTTTGTGAAATTTCTTTGAACATTTTCAATTTTTGAACGGCTAGATTCGTTCATCAAACCGAAGAAAGGACAGCAAAATTCAAGAATGGGAAGTACAAACATACGATAAAGTCTTAATTTAATTTCAGGAAGGTAGAAATTATAAGAAATAAAGCCGCAAATCTGAGCAGCTTTGGCCGTAATTCTATCGGCATGAGGCGAAAGATCTAATTTATTGGTGTAGCTTAAGCCCAAGTCCTTGATGGAGGAACATTCAATCATATGGCAACCTTCAAAGATAAGAGGTTGCGGCAGCCTTACAGGCCCAAAACTCATGAAGCGACACTTAGTAGGTGAGAACTCCATTAGCCATGTGGAGCTCCAGGCCGAAAGAGCGTCTAAGTCTGAATGAATTTGTTCTAGGCACCGTTCGGTTGTAGAGTTAGAGAAGGAATAAACGCATTTGAGATCATCAGCATAAATAAAAGATTGGGAATGTTTAACTATCGATGAAATATCATTTATATACAGTAAGAACAACAAAGGACCTAATACGGTACCTTGAAGGACACCACTAACAATCGGGGTAGTACTTGAGTATGAGGACCCTGCTAAACTTTTTGTTTTCGATCATTTAGGTATGATCTAATAAAAGTCAGTAAGGGGACTACGGAATCCTATAGCTTCTAGTTTAGCTAGAAGTCGTTTATGAGGCACCTTATCGAATGCCTTACTAAGATCAAAATAGATAACTACTACAGATAGATGATCATTACGAAGAGAGGTTAGTAGATTTAGAAAAAGACATGTGGCAGGTTTCACAAGAACGGTCCGGTAAGAAGCCGTGTTGGGATAAGTTGATAATTTTATTGCTTATGCAAAAAAATCCGTGATTTGTTTTTGCAATTAGTTTTTTTCGAAGAGTTTAGCAAGAGAGGGCGTTTTTATGAACACCGCGATAGTTATGAATGTCCGAGCGGGAACCAGATTTGGAAACTGGTATTATAATAGAAGTTTTCCAACAATCGGGGAAGAAATCATTTTCGAGAAATACTGAGTATAATTTGCTTAGTAAAGGTGGAAAATCCCTTTAACTGTTTAATAAGTGAGTTTGGAATGTTATCAGTTCCAACTGAATGTGAATTTTTTTAGGTGAGCTATTTCTTTTTGAATACATGAAGGCGAGAAATTAATAGTTGTTAGAAGCGAATTTGAAAGCAGAGGAATTGTGGGAGTGGGGCTAGTTTCAGTGGTAAAGTGGTTGGCAAAAAAACGAGTTTAACATTCTGCTTTTGCCCAAATCATCTGTAACAAATTTTCTGTTACAGTCGAGTAAGGGCGGAGTTACATTCAGACGCTTAGCCGATGACCGAACATGAAAGATTTGAGCAACAGATTTGGATGAATTGGCATCACTTAGTGCCCGAGACTCCCTACGCTTATCTCGCGCGAGCCTTATTCTCGATGCTAATTCAAATATTTGTGCAATCCTTAAAATGAACTGACAAAGAGCTTTTTAGATGAATCTTTAAGTTGCTTTCGTAATTTTTTAAGTCTGTTCTGGAGAAAAATGCGGAACATTAGAAGAAGCTGAATATGAATTAAAAACATCTTAAACGGGATAAAGCCTGGATTTTTTTCTGTGAGGCTCTGCAATAGCTCACGGAAAAAGTTTAGATCATTGATTGAGAATATGCTATGCCAATCTAGAGTGCTTACGAAATTATTTACTGTTTCATGGTTTATGTTAGCAAAGTCGAGGTTATTGCATTTAAACTCAGGCTTCGTAAGAAGGGGAATTGGAAAACAACAGTGAATTATTGCGTGATCACTTGTAAATAGATCATTATGAAAATTCATAAAGAGAGGGTGAACATCGTTTGTAAAAATTAAATCTAAAATGTTGTCATTTCTTGTAACTGATCTGACCAGTTGGGACATGTTTGTAAAGTTAATAGTATCGACCAATTTCTGATGTTTAGGCGGAGAGGAATTTGCCTGCCAGTCAATGGACGTAACTGAAGTCCACAGTTTTCTAGGACTGGCTTCTTACTATAGAAGATTAATCAAAGACTATGCTCACATAGCTGGTCCGCTTCACAAGCTGACCCAGAAAGAAGTACAATTTAAGTGGACTGCTGGTTGTACTAGTAGCTTCCAGACGTTGAAGGATAAGTTGTGCACCACTCCTTTTTTAGTTTTCCCTGACATAAGCAATGACGCCAGAAAATTTATTCTAGATACCGATGCTAGTGACACTGCCATAGGTGCCGTCCTCTCCCAGCAACAACCAGATGTTACAGAAGGCGTCATTCAGTATCTTAGCCGATCCCTGAAAAAGGCAGAACGTCGTTACTGTGTGACCAGAAGAGAGATGCTCGCACTCACCCACTTCGTGGATGAATGCCGGCCATACCAACATTACCGGCCTTTCATTGTGCGCACGGATAATAGCTCTCTGACCTGGTTGCAGAACTTTAAGAACGCTGAAGGACAGGTCGCTAGGTGGAAGGAGAGACTAGCCGGGTATGAGTTCGAGTGCATATACCGTCCAGGACGTCAGCACAATAATGTTGATGCTCTCTCTCTCGGAAGCCCTTCCGTCCCCATGACGAACGTCCATCATGTACAGACATTAACATAAGAACCGTGTCACAACAAGACGACCAAAGCCATCTTTGGGCGCAAGCTCCGCAAGGGGATGCTCATATTGGCCCGATATATCATAGGAAGTTAAGTTGTTCTCGACCACTTAGTGCAGTTGAACTGAGAGGCTATAGCTATGAGACGTGTTGCTTGCACACGGTGTGGGACAAACTCTTTATGGATATTGACGTTTTGTTCTATCGGGATGGCAAACAATGCCCGTGACGTATTCTTCTACCCTTATCCATGGTATACGAGGTTCTTAATAGAATCCACGCACAGTTGGGGCACGTGGGCATCCATAAGACCGAGTGGGCCTTAGGCGCCAATACTACTGGCCTAACTTGAAGCGGTCATTGTGGAACTTTATTCAGTATTGCATCCTGTGCAATCAGATCAAACCGCCATGACAGCTGAATAGGGCTGCTCTTCAGCCTATTCTGACGGGATACCCCAACGAACGTGTGGGCGTTGACTTAGTTGGACCACTACCACCATCAGTTCGGGGCAACCGATATATTCTAGTGATGTTTGATTTCTTTACCAAAATGGCTTAAGCGGAACCCCGTCCCAACATGTTGGTTGAAACTGTTGCCCAGGCCATCTTTAACAATTGGGTATGTAGATGGGGCGCACCAGAACAGATCCATTCGGATCGAGGGTGCTCGTTTGAAAACGCGGTTCTTCACAGTGTGTCAATACTTAAAGGTCAATAAGACGCGCACCACGACTTACCATCCACAAGGTAACGGTCAAGTGGAGCGGACGAATAGGACGCTAGTTGGTTTACTAAAGGCTTTTGTAGATCGTCAGGCTCCCTTCACGTGGAATGATGCGTTGCCAGCATGCATGCTCGCATACCGCTCCACGATTCACTCGTCGACACAGCAGACGCCTTTCGCACTCACCTGTGGTCGTGAAATGCGAATACCAGAGGATCTACAGGTACCTCTTGAGAATAATCAAAACCGGTTGGTTCTTACGTCGCTGCACTCCACAAGAAAATGCGTATAGCCACTGAGGAAGCACGGATTCATTTACAAGGAGCCCAGAGGCACCAAAAGGAACACTATGACAGGCTGGCACATGGGTGTCCATATGATTTCGGTGATGTTGTGTGGCTCAGGCAACATGCGACTCCCCCAGGATTACCGAGTAAGTTAGTAATGGACTGGTCAGGGCCATATTCCGTCACCAGCATGCTCTCTAATACGACCTGCGTCATTCAAGATCGAAATTGACCTTTCACCTCTGAATGCACGGTTTACTTTAATCGACTAAAACTGGAGGAAAGGCCAATGGAAGATAACCACAAAGCAGAACACCCAGGTGATGCAGTGCGTTACGTAGATTATGAGGGGGTCGAGAGGTGGGTTGAAATCCCACCCGAAGGTGGATAAGAAACCGTAATGTCTTATAACTTTCAAAATTCAAGGGACTATGTACGTTTGCGAGATGACATTGAGCTCGCTGAGGACAGCGACAACTTTACGCAGGAGAAAGGAATGTAAAGATGGAATCAAAGTTTCTCCATTTTCTCTAGTAGCTCAGATTACTAGCAGAGTACTAGCGTCATAAATGAACGCTCCCATTGGCTAGCATGCACAAATTTTCATGTCAATTCTCTAGTCCTATTGGCTTGTGTCACTTTTAATCGTTAATGCTATTGGCCCCTGGAAAAGTCGGGAAGTCTTTATTTTCACTACCTGTAAAAACGTCGTAACTACCAATCAAGCCCAGAAGTCCATAAAAACTGCATTGATAATCCTATTGGCTCTTTTCGATCTACAATGTATGACTTACGCATACCCATTGGTCTATTCTATGTAAACCTATCAAATCGTCTTGAGAACACGACATAAATACCGAGGAGAACTGAGGCTCATCACTTTGGACCGGAAACCGCTCTCTGACGCTTCTCCAGCCATCGCCATTCCTTCTCCTAAGGATCTCCCAAAGATCTCCCCCAGGACAGCCAATCCACACCACAGGATCCTCGCAGGACCAAGCCCCCAATAAAATACCAACTCCTAGTTTCAAATAATCCCTAAACTCTTTACCTTGCCAAATGTCTTTTTCTTACTTGGGCGTCCTTAATTTGGATTCGTTGCGCATCTAATACGGGCCCATTACAGTTGCGGGTTGGCGATATTTGTCCCGCTGGGCTCTCGCACACAAAATGTAAAGATCACCAATGTTATCCCCAACTCTGGATATAAGAAGAGTTGTGTTATGCAGGGTAGTGTGCTTCATGCTCTCGCAGTTTCCCTTGGTCATTCGTTGAGGCCTATAATAACGATAAAGTTTGTATGGCTGAATGTTCCTTTATCAAGGACTTGGGCTTAAGCTTCACCAATAAATTAGATCTTTCGCCTCTTGCCGATAGAATTACGTCCGAAACTGCTCAGATTTGTGGCTCTATTTCTTATAATTTTTAACTTCCTGAAATAAAAGTAAGATTTTATCGAATGTTTGTGCTTCACATTCTTGAATTTTGCTGTTCAATGAAGGAATCTAGCCGTTCAAAAATTGAAAATATCCAAAGACATCTCACAAAACAGCTCATGTGTCCGACTCTTTAAAATAAATCCTACTCAAGTAGAAGCAAGCTGATGTAGCTGAAATTTCTGATTGTCAGATGCCTGGAAGCAGGCTTTTTTCTCCTTTTTGACCTAATAATAGCTCAAATCTTCCCAAAATTTCTGTCTTTACCCCGCTAGCCTTTCTTATAACATAAGAAATTCAGCACTAATTATACCTCCTACTGCATCTCCACGTGTAAACGCTCTCTATTCTTTGCTTCTAGGTATAGATGTCTTTGGAATAACTTGCCAATTGAAATTAGGTCGTTAATTAGTCCAACTTCATTCAAGCGACACTGCACACTGCTTCTGTTTACCTTTTATTTTCCTCATCTTTTCCTTACAGCCTTCTCCATAACTCGGAGAAAGGACCATCAAGAATTTAAGGAACCTTAATGTCTCGTTATACCACCAGTCATTCGATCGATGGAAGTCATTTTGACGTACACATTTAATAATGCTCCCGTTTCATTGGATACTTACCCGCATCAGAATTTAATTCTAGACCCTGAGATGCTGAGGCCTCACGTTTACTGATGCCTTTCACGAGACTTTGTTTCATGCGCATAAGTGATCAAGAGCGAACCATATCGATGTTTCACTAACTCATCCTACCCTCTTTTCAAACATGAGGGCCTATTGAAATCAGCCTCCATTCTCAAGGTAGGAGTTTTTTCACTGCCTATTTTCTAGTTCAAAATTGATTTTGAAACATTGCTAACTTATTGCCCTAGCAGGAAAAGTTCTGCCTAAATTATTACATATTTGTACGTCTAATCTGCACACATTGTCATAATTTTATTTCGGTACTAATGTTTGTTTCGACAGTGCCCTCCAGACGCTAACCATTATAAATTCTAAATAAATAATTAAGTAAATAAGCATAACGGAAACATGGATTAATGAATTAACATCTAATGCTTCGTTATTTGTCGCAAATTATAACTTTTATCAGCAAGACTGCATTTATAAACGAGGTGGCGCTTGTGTGATATACCACAAAACTACAATTGAACAAAGTGATTTTGATGTTTCAAACGAAACTTTCCCTGGCGAAGCATGCTTTACCTCATTAAAATCACTGTTGAACAAAAACATACTTATCGGATGTCGCTACACCCCTCCGGAATATAGAGATGATGACGCTGGCTTAACCGATCTAATAGATACCTTATCAAATATTAAATCTGAATATAAGATAATTGCGGGTGACCCTAGCTGTCCAGAAGTAAACTTGGTTGAACTATCAGCCTCTTTTAGAAACTATGAACTTTTATCATCAATTTTCTGTCATCATTAATAAAAAATTATCAAAAAACTGACACAAGGAAACGAAATACTAGACATAATTCTTACAAATTACACCTGACCCTTATGAACGCATTACGATAGCATAACCTTCGAAAGTGATCACAAGGCAATAGCAAAAATTCTCCCTCTTAACATAAAACTAACAACTGATTCTAGTTACACTTACATAAATCCAAAAATCTCGACATAGACTATATGAACAACTATATATGATCATTAGACTGGAGTTCGTACCTTCTAATAACATCTCCAACGGAAGCTGTTAACCTTTTATGCTCTGCACGTTTTGTAATTTGAGATACCTTAACAGATGAGAGATCCACGTATATGATGTCACAAATTCCTAACTTCCTTTCCAATGAGGCTAAATACTACAAAAACAACTTTACACTCCCTAAGTTAGTTATGTATCTACACTCAGAGGAATTAGGGAAATTTATGATCTAGTTGAAAAAAATGGGAACAAATGAGATCACAGTAGTGGCACACTGGACAATAGGCCCTCTGAATAAATTGCCCTGATCTTTCGGAAACAAATGAATACTAATCGAAAACCAGGTACCCTAATCCTGATTGATGACTCAGGACAAGTAATAAAGGAGGACAACCAAATAGCCAATTTATCCAACAAGTATTTTTCAGCCAACTACTCAGTTGATTAAAAGCCGATACCCCAACCAACAGACATCACAGCATGTACCCTCCATGAGCTCTGTTTTAGCGAAGAAACCGTCAAAAAAGCTATCAGACAACTTTCTAATTCCATTCCTCGTGAAACGGATAAAATCCAACCTGGCATACTGAAGCATATGTTACATGCTGCAATACTGCTGTCTAGTCTATTCTCCTTACTTCAGTCGAATGCTTTCTATCCAGAAATTTAGAAATACTTAAGCATTACACAAATCTTTAAAAACTGGAATCGATCTTATACATAATGATAGGAGAGATGGTTGGCAGTCCCCTGCGCAAGGTCGAACTGGGCTGTCTTAGTCCTCTTCAAAAGGCAATGAGCCCCTCAGGGCGCCTTTTAAATACAGTTTTAGAACGATCAACCATAAGAGACTTGGGTCTAAGTTACACGAATAAGCTAGCATTATCACCTCATGCAGATCGAATTCCTGCAAAGGCTGCACAGATATTATATTTTATATCACATAATTTCCTCCTTCCGGAAATAAAGTTAAACCTGTACCGCACGTTTGTTCTTCCTTTCCTATAATACTGCTGTCCCCTCTTTGGGCTGATGAATGCCTCTGACCGCAGTAAGATTGGAAACTTTCAGAGGGTTTTTACTCGAAGACTATTTTCTCTTCCTTGACCAAATATCACTTAAAAATATAGATGCCAGTTAGCAAACATTAAATTTCTCTGGGTTAGAAGACTCGAAACCGGGTTCAGCTTCCTGTTTCGCGTTAACTATAGCCCAAATCTCCTACGAATTAGCGCTCTCACCCCGGTAGATTGACCCTATGCCACTCGTAATTCCTCCATGATCATTTCACCACCCCTTAGCTCCACAACTAACCGTTCGCAGTTTTTTGCTTCCAAATATGCTTTCATCTGGAATAATCTCTCACTGCAAATTATGTTGTCGTCTACATAAGCTATTTTCAAAACAAAATTACGCAAAATTTAACTTCGAAAGATATAAAGTCCTTATTGTCTGTTTTCTTCCAAATCTCGCAACTTTTGGATTTTGAAAAGGGTCCTCCTTGTATTTGAGGCAGCTCCCTTGATATGAAATTGGTCTCTTATTATATTTCCATCATCCTCTGCAGAGTCAATCTTTGCATTCACTTTTTCGTCCCCCATTTTAAACTAGCATCGCAAACTCTTGACAACCTTGATACTTTCCTCCGATTTTGCAACCCCGACGATGGTCTCCAGGTTCAGTTGATGATCGAAGCGGGTTCTGAGGGTTTTGTCTCTTTGATTTGTTCACTCTGCAGTCAGCAAGCTCGCATCTCGGTGATGATTTCATAACCTCTACAGTCCTCTCATTGTTTCAACCCTGGTGTCCACGATGATTTCCTTCTCTCTCACCTCCACTTGCGGTTTTAAACAGTAGCTTTGACTGCTTTATTGTCTCTTACCCGGCAAGGAGCATTCCGAACCCTCATACTTTGTGAGCAACATCACAATACTATCCCATCACATCTAGCTATTATTGAAGCAGTTTTTTCTTCAAGTTTTTTTTAAAAAAGCGGCTCATCGGACTCCACCTCCGATGCCACCGTAGGAGTTTTCTTGCTGCTTCTTTTCTAGTTCACCGTATATGTCAAAGATTGCTGTCTATTGTTTTAAAATGGCAAATCGTCCTGAATCGGATATGCCTACCATATTACTCATTTCTGCTGTTAATATGGCTGCTCACATAGTGCAGCAATTATCCCCTTTGTATTTATTTATGCCGTGTTACTAAGTTTGTAATGACGAGGCTCTCTGTGCCTTAACTAAACAATTTATTTATATATACACAAAGCTATCGTGCTGTTCACCAAACAGCGGTAATAGCAAAAATCCTAGAAAAAATAATTTCGAACCAAATGCTAAACCATCTGACAAAAGTTTACCTCATACCTTCCTCTTTACACCCTTTCTTACCTAAAAATCCTTTCAGTCCTGCCATCTGACCTTACCTCTATTTGTTTTAAGTAACAGAGATGACGGAAATACGGTGGCTACACTAAACTTCAACCTAAGAAAAAGCGTTTGACAAAGTCCCCCCATAAAAGACTAAATGTAAAGTTATTTAGTCATGGAATTAGGTCTCACCTCGACTTTCTCAAATCTTACCTTTAAAACCGATATCGGGTAGTACAAATTCGAAACGTGGTCTCAGAAACATCTCACCTTAGTAGTCGAGTAATTCAGGGGACTATCCTGTGCCTCCTCCTATTTCTTATATACATTCACGAATTATCGTCTATATCAATCCCAGCTATAAAAATTTATATGCGGACGACTTAAAATTTTCGTATGGATATGACAAGTATACGGGAGCTAGTATGCACATAAAGATTGAAAATGATCTTAAAAACTAAGCGAATGGAGTATTCAATGGCAAATGCCATTCTTGCCAAGTAAATATCATCTCCGGATTTTTGGTTCACAAAAACTTTATCCCATGATTTCCAAAGATCAGGACATGACCAAGACACCATCAATAAAAGACATAGTTCCATTTATTAAGGGAAAGATAGGCAAACGCCTTTGAAATCCCTCTTGGTTACCGTATGGCTAAAAATTCTCTGGTACATCATGAAAATGTAAAACAGTTGGTTTACATAACAGCGTGCGGAAAATAAGCAGCTGTTGGCTAATCGAAGAGAGTAAACATAAATGTATACTCGCATATTACGAGTAGCATGAGTACCTGCTATTGTTGTTGGCAATATTCTCGTGAGTGAGGCATATGCGACGAGTTTGAGATAATAAAAATGGTACTGAAATATAAAACGTAGTATTGTAATAATAAGAGTGTGATTCAACTGGGATGTGACTAAGAAGATCTGGGAATATTATAGTGGGCACTGCTATACTGGTCCAGATTTTTCTTAAAAAGCTCAACGGAAGTAGCCATAACAACATCCAGAGGCAGAGCATTCCAAGCGTCGACCGCTCTCTTTGAGAAGAATAACTTTCGTGTATCCAGTCTGGCCCCAGTTACACGTAGTTTGAGTGGATGCCCTCTCAAGTTCGCGGTTGTTGCTAACTGGAAGAAGTCTCCAGGTGCGAGGCAGCAGCCCTGACCGCACATGATACGGAATGTTTGTATCAGGTCACCTCGTAGCTGCCTGTAACTCAAGGGAAAGAGATCCAGGTAGGCTATTCGGGTTTCAAAAGGTAATGAGCCCTGTCCAGTCACCAGTTTGGTTGCATGCACTTGAACCTTTTCGAGGATATTGAGATCCTTCGCGGTCCAGGGTATCCAAGCTTGGATAGCGAACTCCAATTGTGGTCGCACAAAAGAGCGAAAGACTTTGGCAAAGCAGTCTTCATCAAAGGCAGAGAAAGCCCGCTTTACAAGCTACAGGGCTGACATCGCAGACTTGGCTATCTTTTAACAATGCAGTGAGGGTTTAAGGGAACTCGAGATCCACACTCCCAAGTCCTTCTGTGCGTCAAATTCTTGCAATGGTATACCATTCAGGCAGTAATCCATGAGGTTTGGAGTGCTAGTTCTACCGACTTGTAGAATAGTGCATTTGTTCTCATTGAACGGCAAAAGCCAGTCCTTTGATCGTTGTTGAAGTCGGTTTAGGTTTTCCTGCAAATTTCTTAGCTTTACAAATACTCTTGCTTTATCCACCCTCCCCGTACGTTAAACGTTTTACCGAAAGCCACTGGACTATGCGGATTCATTATCAGTATCAGTGTATTTGAGGAATATGTATGCGAGTTACTTTTGAATTCCCTATTTGTACATGCGTGTTGCGGTATTAAAAAAAGTATCTCTGTTTGCTGTCGAGGCCGATTGATATGAGCAATCGAGTGGAATATAGTTGAAAAAGAGCAGATAGTGAAAAAATCTCCCATGATTTTAAAGAGAAAAAAATGGTCACCCTTGTGGGGATCCAACGGGCCATCGCGGAGGTCACCTGGATCATCACTGAAGTGTAGATGATGCAGCCAGACACTCTCTTGCTGATTGCAGAGTCCGTCAACTGGGATCAAAGGCAAAAATATCCGCCCAAATCGTCCTCGGTCTGCTGCGGTTCGAACCAAGGGAGAAAGTTTCGAGACCACATCGAATATGGTCGCCAGGTTTGGCTGATGCGGGCACTCACGGTAT